>CM035406.1:125619707-125822207 GCA_020310875.1 Ceratopteris richardii
TTATGGAACTTTTTTGGATCTCTTTACAACTCAAGAAATTTGAGAAGGTGTTAATAAGTCTACAAGGCAAAGCCATTTAGAGACCTAAAAAGAATAGTTTGCTTATTAAAACCTTCTCAACCTTTGAATTATAAAAAAGAAGTTAAAATATTTTACAACATATACAATATGTTTTGATTCACAATCATACACACACATACACATGTGCATACATAATCACAATAGATTTTCACTCAACAACCATACATGCACATACAGATACACATACTATTGTGAAGCAAGAATCAATATTGATTCAAAAATTCACAATACATTTTTACTCACAATCATACACACACATACATATACTACTGTGAAGTAAGAATCAACGTTGATTCAAACAATCACAATAGTCTTTAACTCACAATGTTCTTTGGAGGATATTATAAGTTACCAAAAACAAAGTAACTCTGATGAGGTGTAATTTTGAGGGCTTCTTTTATAGAAGATTATCGGAATGAATATTTTTCGATCAAAAGACTTTTCAATCGAAGAAATTTTCGATTGTAATAGTTTCGAATTGTCATGCAATAACTATTCGCTCATGTCCGACTAAGCTAACATGGTACCAAATAATTTGGTCAAATAATAAGGGTTCAACATAAAAATTCCATAATTATTTGCAGATAATCGAATTGTTGAATAACGAATAATGCAACCTTGATGGTAGGAAGACAATTTTGGTATGATATATTTGAAGAGGAATTTAGTTATAGTTTGTGCAATGTTTGGTTGTTTTGACTTAGTCACAACCCATTTACACAAGTACTCCCTCACCACATTCATATATTCCACACGTGAGCTCTTTTGAGTCAGTTTATAGGTCCCATGAAGTTGATATCCCACTTGGAAAAATCCCTATTTCTTATCATGTGCATCAATGGGATGAAGTGGGGCCCTAACAAATACTTAGTTTTTTGGCATATGGCACAATATTCCTCCGCATGAGTGCCTCATATTGATTCTTGAAAATTTGGACACCCGAATCCTATGTGACCAAATTCTCCATATAATCTACACTTTGGTCCTCTAGAAGGAGAATTGCCACCCCTTCCTTGATTATAGTTTTTTCCTGTGCACCTTCCATAAATAAGATTTTTTTTTCCAAATATTCTGGAGAATCTCTAGATAATGCAAATCGTTGTCACATCTGATTTGCATATGAGACACTGTGCATCATCTAGTGATGCTCCCATGCCAATACCTTTATCTCATTATGATTGATGAACTATGATGGACGAATTACAGTATAAAAGGATATACAAGAAGAAATATAGTAGAAAGGTTTTCTTTTTCTATTGAAGAGAGGGTAGGGGTCACCCATGATGAATACAAAATTATTACAATGGTAATAAGAGAGTAATAGACAAACAGAAGGTTCACATGTCATTCATGGCAAAACAAAGACAGTAGGTCTTATCCATGGAGCTTGCTCAATACACCAGACTCGACATTCTTTTTCAGGTCGATCTTTTCTGAATACCTTCAGCCCCGATCGCATTCTTTGTTTTGCATGACAAATTCTTGGCATGACGGTTCTCTCTGTCTGTAACTTCCTCTCTCACTTTCTAATTTGTTGTCTTCACGTATCCCTACGCAGTGGCAACCATTGTCTGTTTCGTTTCTTCTGTGGAAAGCTTTTCGATTCAAGAATGAACGGAAAAACAAACTGCATGTGCGAGCCCATCCTCAGCTTTATCAACTGCACACCATAGCTGCCTTTGCTGTTTGTTTTGTTACTCTGATGGATAGTTGTTTAAACGAATAGTGAGTGCAGGAATGAATTGCATGTGCTCTCCCATTATTGACAGTTTATCGGCTCTCCTCTGTCTGTCACTTCCTCTTTCGCTTTCTATCTTGTTTTCTTTAAGCGTTCATGCGCAGCATCGCTGCCTGTATTTTCTATCTTGTTCTGATGCGACAAAACACATCAACCGTAAGAATGTCTTTTGGACAAAGCCTTATTCCCATGTGCGATGACTGATGATTTTAGATATTTTGTTGCACATACTAGATAACAATTCATGGAGAGCGCAATTTGTGGTACGCGACATGAAGGATTCAACATCCACGTGCCATATAACCTGCACATGATCTTCGTTTGCACCGAATCGTGCTTGGACCGTAAGAATTGTTTCTTCCCTTTTGTTAATTTCAACCAGATGATGTCTGATACAGTCCGTAAGATCATGATCTGGGGGTTGCTTAAGTCTTTCTTAGCTTCATCCATCACCGTATCATCATCATCTTGGGCTTGTTCACGTTTTCCCTCCTTATTCCTATCGCCTTGTGTCCTGATCCCTTCGTCTGCACCAGAATTTGCTTAAAGATCATGAGAACTATTTGTTTATTTTTGCAGAGGACAACATGCAAAACAGTCCAGTAGCATCATCGTCTGGAATTGTTCACATCCTCCTTTTAACCTCCGGATTGGTGCCTTACAATCTTTATGTGACTGCGTTCATGTGTTGCTCTGATGTGTTGTTCTGTCGTTAATGTGTTGAGCGTTCACGCGTTTTCTTTCTGGATCGCTCATCGATTCGGCTTTACCCACAGACTCTCTTTCTGTCTTCCCTATCGAAGGGCATCACGTTCTGATTGAGATCGGTTAGCGCTGTCTCTCTAAAAAGCACTCCACTTGAGTATTGCTCCACATTGCCTTGCAATGTGAAAGGCAACCAACTGTGCAAAGCCCCTTCCGGCTGTAAAGGTGCCTCAGAGGAACCCATCGTTCACCTCTTCTTTTCACGCGCAGGGAGTCAAAGGACTCGGTACATCCTTTAGAAGTTGCTCCAACCATTATAAGGAATAAGACGCACCCCCAATTAAAGAAAAAGCAGGTGCATCGCTTATGGGATACAATATTCAATTAGCATCGCATACACAACGTTAAAGAGAAAAAAAAAAAGACTCAATCACGTAAGCGACAGACATCGTCGCTTATGTAACGGTTAAAGATACCATTGCTAGGAGCATCACATATCACATATGTATATATCTATATTTGTGTAAGTGCGTGTATGTGCATGCATGTGTGTGTATCTGTGTGTGTATGTGCATATGTATGTGTATAAGTATGTGTGTATGTCTATATGTAGGTGTAGGTGTATGTGTATGTGTATATGTGTGTATGCATGTGTATATGTGTATGTGTATGTATGTATATGCATGTGTATATGTATGTGTGTATATGCATGTGTATATGTATGAGCACGCATGTGCATGTGCATGCATGTGTATATACAAGTGCATGTGTGCCTATGTGCATATGTATGTGTATGTGGATGTGTATAAGTATGTGTTTATGTGTGTATGTGTATATGTATGTGCATCTACATATACATATACATATACATATACATACATATACATATACATATATATATATATACATGTACATTTACATTTACATTTATATTTACATATACATATGTATTTATATTTACTTTACATTTATATTTACATTTACGTATACTATGTGCATATGTGTCTATGTGCATATGTATGTGTATGTGTCAATCACAGAGAGGAAGAAAAACTCTGATATGAATTTGGCACGCTATTTAGAGTTATCTGTACAAGTGAGCTATCTGGGAAGACTTCATCATTAGAAATCAACTCCTCCTTGAAATCCTTGATCTTTGTCAAAAATTTTCCATAGAATCTACTTGACTCACATGCTCACTATCCAATTTTTCTTGGAGGTAAGAAACATGAGCCTCATGACTTACCTCATACAAGGTGGTAGGCATATCCCAAGCATCCTTTGGTGTTTTGCAAGAGTCAATACCAAGGATAATGGCATGTTTGACAGACAAGGCTATCAATGCATGTGCCTAAGCATCTCTACCATTCCAAAAAAGTTGTTGTGTAGTAGGTGTAGCAAGAATTGCAACACAAACAAGAACCTAAAGATCATCATCGTCAATGCTTGTGTAATTCTAAGGCTCTGACCGAAGGGGTGTAAATGATACCCTAGATGAAGCAGTGACCTACTCTCATACCAATTGCTTCAAGTTTGTCTATAGAAGAGTGTGAACAACACAAGGAAGAAAAAGAATTTTTTAGCATAACACACAATAGTGAATGTATTACCGAGTGAATATATAAAGATAAGCAACCTGTTAGGGTTATAGGCATATATAAAAGTAGAGGGACAGAAACCTCGTAAAGAGGAAATAAAGTATCTTAGCGATCCTAGTGTGATCACATACATCAGCACCAAAATATTCAACAATTTTCTTCCTCCAAATGAAACTTTTCTTGTAACACTTCATTGTAACATGGTTGATCCATAGGTTGAAGCTCTATTGGCATTGAGAGTCTTTGGTTAAACACTCTAAAATATTTTTATTATCATTCATCAAATTGTAATTATCTTCAACTAGACATTAGATAGTTCACTTGAGCTTCAGTCCTCTTATCTATAGCTAAATGTTGAATTCTTAATTATCACAACTATTGCTGAAGTTTTCTTAACATTTTCTTTCCATTCCAAGTCAACTTAACAAAGTAATTTGGTGTCTTGCATGAGCAAGGCATATATAGGCTTGATGCTTTTGATGTTAATGGTCTTGATACTAACCAATTGTTCTAGTTGTTTTGCTACTTAGGCTTGCATTATTTACATAGCCTCTTCATTGTGTTACCTTACATTTTTCATAGTCTCTTCAATGCTTCTTATTTAAATTCTAGTTCCAATCCATGGTGAGGAATATCATAGCTATGCCCCTTTTTAGGTTGGATGACTAGAAAATATTTGCATAGTTTCTTACTGTGTTTGTATGATTTTTTCCTGAAATCTTAAAATTAAAGTCCTTGGTGTGTCTAGTAGAGTTTGATCTATTAATTAATAAGTTTGAAAGTGAAGTCCCTATGCAACTTTCTTGGAGTTATGATATGATGGCCTTTAGTGGCATAATTCGTCGTCCTCCTCCTTCTTCTTCATGTTTTTTCTGCTTATTCTTGTTGTTGTTGTTCTTCTTGTTCTTCTTAGAGTTGTGATTCTCCATTACTTGGAGACCTAAATAGTATGGTTATTCTTCTTATCCCTCCAATTTTTCCTCTCGTGTTCTTGCATTATTTCTCAAACCATGTGGAGAAATAGTTTTGTTTGCATGCAAAGATCACATCTAGGTGGCATTTGAAAGTGCTTGGCACATTTTTGAAATTTCAGTCATGCATTAGTGTACTCTAGATGATCCAAGTGAGAGGGATATGTCCATGCATAATCCTTTTATTTTACCATCTTTCCACAATGGAATCTATTTGCTTATAGATCCAGGTAGTCATATCTATCATTCTATCCTTTCTTTACACATACATCATAGCATGCCAAATGCATTTATATGGATTTGTATAGTATTCCTGAACAGGGAAGTAGAAATGTCTATGGACCAACCTTAGAGAGAATTCTAGTTGAGGGCGCTTGAGATCAGCAAAAGCTTGTACAATCTATGGCTTCTTTGTAGATGGTGCATCTATTTCAATGATTGTAACTTTACATATTGTTATTTGTGAAAGTTCCCTAATGAGGGTCTCTGTAAGATATACAACCACTTTATATCCTTTGAAATTATTTACTATAAATCAAGGATTTTTTATGAACTTGCTCCAAGGTGAATGATATAATCATTTCCACAACTCTAATTTAGTCGAGTTTCACTTTTACAATCACAAGTAGTCTTTGCAGCCCCATAGTTCATAGTTCTTGCTTAGATTTAGTATACACCACTTTCATCCAAACTCAAGGGCCATGAAGTGAAGCTTACATTCATGTCCACAAATTTCCTTTTCATAGGCAAAGAAACATATCCCATCCCACATAGGATGGTTGCTTTCTTTGAGCCAATGTGAGCGTCGATAGGAGATACTTCCATATGGTAAGTCTTGCAGAAGCCGGAGTGGCGGTTTGTCTAGGAATCTTGGTAATATCTTGCTATAATGGATCTTTGGTTCAACGAACACTAGGCCTTCTCTTTATTCCCCCTTCTGCTAGCGTATTGCATCCACCACTTCTAGTGACTGATGCCATTATCCTTTGAGTAATTATGTGAACCATAAAGATTCTCATTAGAGAAAAAGTATAGAAAAAGATGTTTTTTGTGCTTTAACCCCATCTGGCACATTATCCTCACACCAAAGAATCTAACAAATTCATGATCAAGCAGGATGTGTTGTGTAATGCTTGTTACACTTATGTGTTCCTCGAGTAGCTTTGATGTGAACCTTTTCCCTATACATGGGCACTTTTTACTCTAGTGCTGGCTAGAGGTTTTTTCCCAATGTTACCACATACTTGATACTCTCATATGTGGTGGTACTTTGTACTTAAGGATATTATTCAGCTCCTACTTCAGTTCAGTTCATCGATCAATAGAGACAGCTATTCCAGCCATCGTCTTCTTCGTGTGTCTTGCTGCGTTTGTGCTCTTTTGTGTGTGCTTCTTGTGTGTCTCTCACACTTCTACACACACCCAACAGTGGTATCAGAGCAGGTTCAACTTCTTCTCAAGTTTCGGTTTTTTGCGTCGCGGCGCGCGCGCACTTTAACAGTGCAAATCGACTTCGGAGCATAGAAGTGTGAATTTCAGCAGCCCGGAAACATTTCCATCAGGTGCCCTGGGGTTTTACCCCCATTTCGAAGCCATTCGTGCAATCAAAATCGCCATCAGAGTGACGGTTTGTGAGCTGAAATTTCAGCACTCATTTCAGTTTTCGTTGAAGTGAAGATTTTGTCACATTCTTGTTCCTTAGTGAAATGGCGGGTAGCAATGACTTGTTTGGCATGCTTCAAGCTGAAGATAAGCTTGATGGGACCAACTATCCGATGTGGTCTTACATGATGAAGCACGTTCTTGTTGCAAAACAACTTTGGAACATAGTGGCAGATGTAGATCGAAGACCGGCAGGTGCTTCTACTTCACAGTCTACTGTCACAGATGGAGCTTCTTCTTCGAGTACAGTGGTTTCTCCTTCTCCACCTACACAAGAGCAGCTTAGATGGGATGGAAAAGATGCTCAAGTTCATGCTTTGATTGCGCTTTCAATGAAGCATCATATAGTTCCACACATTCGGTCATGTTCTACATCACGACAGGCATCGGACACTCTTGCTTCTTTGTATGTCGTGCGTAATGAAGCACGTGTTGCATACTTGAGGAAGCAACTTGAGGATGTATGTATGGCTGAAAATGAGTCAGTGGATGTGTATGTGACCCGCATCAAGGACTTGAAAGAGCAATTGGCAAACATAGATGAGATCATTCCGGATGCATCACTCATTTCTACATTGTTGAAAGGATTACCGGAATCTTTTCAAAGCTTTGCTACTACACTTCGTTTGGTTGCAAAACGAAATCCTAATATGTATGCATTTGATGAGGTTGTGTCTCTTCTTTTGCAAGAAGAGCAATCTAGAGTGAATAGGAGTGGTTTGATTGAAGGAACGCAAGCACTTGCTATCTCACAAAAGGGGAAAAGCAAGTATGGTTCAGCTTTTGGTTCATCAAAACCAAAGCCTCAAGCTTCCTCTTCCACTCATTCCTCTAATGATGGTGATTTGCAAAAGAAGAAGAGATGCAAATATTGCCGGAAGGCTGGTCATACTATTGATGAGTGTAGAAAGCTTGCTAAATGCAATGAAAAGAAGAAGGAATCCGGCATGTCTATTGCTGAAAATTCAGCAAATGCAAAGAATGATGAAGCTAACATGGCTCAAGATTTTTGGGCATGTGTTGTTACATGTCATTATGATTCTTCTTTATGTTCTAAATGTATGGTTGTGAGTGAGGCTGATTCGGATTGGTTCTTTGATAGTGGTGCTTCAAAGCACATAACATCATGCAAAAGATTTTTTGCCTCTTTGAAAGATGCACCTAAAGGAGGACATGTGGTGTGTGCAAACAATGCCTCTAATCCTATCATTGGAGTAGGAGAAATTGAGCTTACGGCTGCAAATGGAGGTGTGATTCTCTTGAAAAATGCATTGTGTGTGCCCGGTATCAAGAAGAACTTAATTTCAGTTCCGTTGATTGCCAAAGCAGGACTTCATGTACACTTTGTTGATGATAAGTGTATGGTTCATGATTTCAGCAATGGCGATGTTATCGTGATGTACGGTACATTATGTGATGGTTTGTATCGCATGGATACATACAAGAGGGCTGCCTCGAAGGCCTTGGTTGCTCATACTTCTTCCATGGCTGAAATGGAGCTTTGGCATGCTCGTTTTGGTCATTTAAACTTCAATAGTTTTCTCTACTTGCAAAAGAAGGACATGGTTATTGGCTTGCCTACACTTGAGTCCATTGAAAAGCATGCATGTGAAGGTTGCATTCTTGGAAAAATGCATCGTGCTTCTTTTCCAAAAGATAGTCACACACACACTACAAGAAAATTGCAACTTGTTCATAGTGATGTATGTGGTCCCGTCAAGACTCCATCTTTTGGGAAGCATGTATATTTTGTTACCTTCATTGATGATGCTACTCGCCATACATGGGTGACTCCTATGAAACAAAAGAATGAGGTATTTTCTTGCTTCAAAGCATTTTTAGCAATGGCTGAAAATTTTTCTTCACAAAAGCTTTTGACTCTACGCACGGATCGTGGTGGTGAATACATGTCACATGAGTTTAATGCTTTTCTTCGTGAAAGAGGTATTTCACACCAATGTACGGTGCCATATACACCTCAACAAAATGGTGTTGCCGAGCGTAAAAATAGAACTCTACTTGAAATGGCACGATGTATGGTTAAAGGAAAGCATCTTCCTCATAAGTTTTGGTTGGAAGCGGTGATGTGTGCAAATTATGTGTTGAATTGCTACCCTACAAAAGCATTGAGAGTCATCACTCCTTATGAAGCTTGGAATGGTCATAAGCCTATGGTTAGTCATATGCGTGTGTTTGGTTGCTTGGCATATGCTCTTGTGCCATCACAACAACGTCACAAACTTGATGACAAGGTAAAGAAATGTATATTTGTTGGTTATAGTGTTGAAAGTAAGGGATATCAGTTGTACCATCCATTGACGAACACAATTATTGTGAGTCGAGATGTGGTATTTGCTGAAAATTCAGTTTTCCCTCTACTTGAATGCAAAAAACTGCCAACAGTTAGCTCACAAGATGTGTTTGATACACTCATGCCTTTGTTCCAAAATGGTGCGCTTGACTATGGCCATGTAGACCAGCCAACTGAGGTTCAAAGGGCTGAGAAATTCCAGCCAAATAGGGCTGAAAATGCAGAGAATTTCCAGCCAAACATGGCTGAAAAAATTCAGCCAAAAATTGCCAAAACTGTTGGAGATTTTCAGCCACATATGGCTGAACATTTGCATCCAAATATGGCTAAAACTGAGCACGAAATTCAGCCCACGCATGATGTACATATTGAAGATGTTTTACATAATGAACGCATGTCTATCAAGAGTGCACAATCTATGCCAAAGTGGCTGAAACAAACTTTGCAGGACACAAAATTGAGTGCACCTTTACTTGGTAGAACAAGATCAAGCTCTCACCATGCATCAAGTAATTTTGTGGATTATTCTCTTATTGCTACAGCATGTAATGAAGAGCCACTTTCTTTTGAAGATGCATGTGACGATCCACAATGGATGAGTGCTATGCAATCAGAAATGGATTCCATACATAGGAATGGTACTTGGGAGTTATGTGAATTGCCAAAAGGAAAGAATGCCATTGGTACAAAGTGGGTTTATAAGATTAAGAGAAAATCTGATGGTAGCATTGATCGCTACAAAGCTAGATTCGTTGCCAAAGGATATGTGCAACAATATGGCATTGACTATGAGGAAACTTTTGCACCTACTTCACACATGACTACCATTCGTACTGTGGTTGCATTGGCTGCCCATCGAGGTTGGAAAGTGCATCAGTTGGACATAAAAACAGCCTTCTTGAATGGAGATTTGCAAGAAGAGGTTTATGTGAAGCAACCTCCTAGATTTGCTATGAAAGGGAAAGAGCATATGGTTTGTCGCTTGCATAAAGCCTTGTATGGTCTCAAGCAAGCTCCACGTGCATGATATGACAAAATACATAAGCACTTGATTGCTCTTGGCTTCACATGTAGTCCGATTGAAAGCACACTCTATGTACGCAAAAATGGGGCTGATCTTATAGTGCTTGTTCTTTATGTCGATGACATACTCTTGACTGGGTCATGTGATGCAAAACTTGACATTCTTATGGCTGATTTGCAGCATACTTTTGATGTCACTTATCTTGGTCTTTTGAGCTACTATCTTGGCATCCAGTTTGTATACGTTGAGGGGGGAATTGTTATGTATCAAGCAAAGTATGTTGAAAAACTACTTCAGCGTTTTGACTTTGAGGATTGTAAGCCAGTTTCCACACCAGTTGAGACAAGATTCAGGTTCTTAGTTGAGGATTCCAGTGATGCATTTGATACTTCTCTTTATCAGCAAGTTGTGGGATGTCTTATATATGCATGCAACACAAGGCCGGATATAGAGTATGCAGTTTCCCAGTTGACTCGATTCATGCATAGCCCTGGCACTAAGCATTGGCAAGCGGTGAAACGTGTGTTTAGATATCTTCGAGGCACTTTGAGCTTAGGTCTCTTTTATGGCAGAGATGTCCAGCCATGCTTGCATGCTTTTACAGATAGTGATTGGGCTGGTTGTTATGATACTCGCGTGTCCACTAGTGGTAATTGCTTTTTCCTTGGAGACTCATGCATAACTTGGTTGAGTAAGAGGTAACCTACAGTGGCGACATCGAGTTGTGAAGCTGAGTACAGGGCAGTTTTCACAGCTACAGTGGAGTGTATATGGCTGAGACGCCTATTGATGGATCTTTACATGGAGATTGATGCTGCTACACATATTCTCACAGATAGTCAGAGTGCTTTGGCTGTTGCACGAAACCCAGTGTTTCATGCACGGACCAAACATATTGAGGTGCATTATCACTATGTGAGAGAGCGCCTTCATGCAGGAGATATTGATTTGGTATATGTGCCTACACAAGATAATGTGGCAGACATATTCACCAAAGCTCTTCCACGGGAAAAGTTTGAAGCTTTTCGCAAAGCTTTAGGCTTATTACCTTGTGGGGGCTGATCTGTCACTCCCTGTATGTGTTCACATCATTCGCTCCAGGGGGGTTTGTTACACTTATGTGTTCCTCGAGTAGCTTTGATGTGAACCTTTTCCCTATACATGGGCACTTTTTACTCTAGTGCTGGCTAGAGGTTTTTTCCCCATGTTACCACATACTTGATACTCTCATATGTGGTGGTACTTTGTACTTAGGGATATTATTCAGCTCCTACTTCAGTTCAGTTCATCGATCAATAGAGAGAGCTATTCCAGCCATCGTCTTCTCCGTGTGTATTGCTGCGTTTGTGCTCCTTTGTGTGTGCTTCTTGTGTGTCTCTCGCACTTCTACACACACCCAACAATGCTTAGTCTCCTTGATGTGTATTTGCAAGACAAAATATGTGTATTTTTTGAAAAGGAACATGGGAAAAAGAAACTAATTATCAAGTATTAAAGCAAAAAAATCCTAAATTATACATAAGGCTCATAGAATACATATGCATATTGCTTAAATCATCAATACCTTGAGGTTTGTCTATGCCCGAATGGTTTTTCAAAAAGAATATATTCCTTATACAGGGTCTTAAAATGTGGCTCTATACATGTTTACTCTAAGTGCATTAGATTTTTGTGGTGGAAAGAGGACTCATCCTTGAA
Source organism: Ceratopteris richardii (assembly GCA_020310875.1). Lineage (NCBI taxonomy): Eukaryota > Viridiplantae > Streptophyta > Polypodiopsida > Polypodiales > Pteridaceae > Ceratopteris > Ceratopteris richardii. The sequence continues at coordinate 125,631,496 of CM035406.1, forward strand.
AAGGTGTGAATGGGATTTTGATGGTGAGGCTTCCACTTAATCTTAGGTTTCCCATATTAATAATGAGGTTTTTGATGTTGAAGTGATTGTGAGTGGTTCATGTTTAACTTATTACAACTATCAATTTTGAGATAAATCCCTGAAGTGACTCTCAAGCTTTTAGTCCATTGTAATCCATTTGCTCTTTGACCTCCAAGATAGTTGAACATTGTTATTTAGTAAATATGGAGTCGTTTTCTTCGTACATGTTTTATATAGACTCCCTCTTGTTGTTCTTCCTCTAACATTAGAAGCGTTTGTCTAGGTATCTGTATTTCGGTAAGATGGGATCATGCTTACAAAACTGGCTTGTGTATCAATACATGTCTAACTAGTGCTTGCAGCTCTTTCTTTTTTATCATCCTCTTCTTTTGTTGTTGCTTCTAGCTCTATCATTCCATTTGTGAAGGAGTCATTCAATATTGCTTCTTGTAAATGGAATGCCCCTTTCATGAACCAAACCTACTTCAATTTGAATGTCTTTTGTCGAGGAATTGTTTTTCATTTTTCTTCTTTTGATTGATAAAGATGCAACTTGCTATGAGGCTTCCACATGGGTTTTTTTATGCTTTCTGCTCTTCTATGTGATTATGTTCTTTTGTGGATCTTGATTTGGTTTTCTTCAAGAGAAAAAGGAGGTTGAATCAAAAAGTGTGGACGTGTGCACGCTAAGAAGCTCTCCAAAAGAGTTTATCTAGTAGAAGTATTTAAAGATTAGTTGTCTCACTTATAGAAAGCCTAACACTTTTCTAGCATGGATAATTACAAAGAGTGTCCCCTAGGAAATATGTAGAGTAACGACATGATGATATGACTAGTTCTACCCTAGGATGACAACTCCCATATCCTCATCTTTACACACTAGGATGGTTGCATTTATAGACACATTTTCTAGGTGGATTGGCAACTCCACTTCTTCTACACAATCAATCTAGGATCCTCCTATACCTATGATGTAGACTTCCACTCACACTATTGCTCTTTGGAATTGTTTCACGATGGACCACCTTATGGTTTTAAGAGTAGTGCTTGTGTCCTTAAAAACTAAGAAAACTGATAAGGTTGTGTACCCTAATCTAGTGATTAGGGCTAACTATTTGACATCTTGAGATTGAATCCAAACATCTATCTTTCCTTGGTTTCTCATCTAGCTATTTTTGCCATCGTTTCTTATGCTCAAAAAAAATCACTCTAGAGTGTTCCTCTTCCTTGAATCATTCAACTTCCTCTTTCCTCTTTTGAACATTGCACAATCTCATGAGGATCTCATCTACGTGAGATTCATTTTATGAGTTAATCTCACATCCACTAACATATCTCAACAACACATCATTATCTAAGGTTGCTAAACTTATGGCCCAACATGTAGATATATGGTTCCAAAGGTATTGTGATTGACTTTGTATAGCCAAACAACATGATGAAGTTGTCTTTTTCCTATTAAACCTTCCAATACTTTCTAACTTTGTTAATACTATGGGGAGGACTTTGTTGGATCTTTTGGTTGGTCCATTTGCATATGGATGGTAGGAAGGCAATTTTAAATGACATATTCAAAGAGGAATTTAGTTATAGTTTGTGCAATTTTTGGTTGTAATGACTTAGTCTCAACTCATTTGCTCAAGTAGTCCCTCACCACAATCATATATTCCACATGTGAGCCTCTTGTCAGTCAATGTATGGGTCCCATGAAGTTGATATCCCACTTGGAAAAATCCCTATTTCCTATAATCTGCATCAATGGCATGAAGTGGGGCCCTAATAAATACTAAGTGTGTTAGCATATGGCACAATATTCCTGCGCATGAGTGCCTCATATTGATTCTTGAAAATTTGGACACTCGAATCCTATATGACCAAATTCTCCATAGAATCTACACTTTGGTCCTCTAGAAGGAGAATTGCCACCTCTTCCTTGATTATAGTTTTCTCCTATGCACCTTCCATAAATAAGATTATTGTTTCCAAATATTATGGAGCATCTCTAGATAATGCAAATCAAAGTCACTCTGATTTGCATATGAGACACTGAAGGCATCATTTATTGATGCTCCCATGCCAATACCTTTATCTGATTATGATTGATGAATTACAACATAAAAGGATATACTAGAAGAAAAATAGCAAAAATGTTTTCTTTTTCTATTGAAGAGAGTGGTTAAATTAACAAGAGGGTAGGGGTCTCCCATCATGAATACAAAATTAATACAATGGTACTCTTATTAGTAGACAAATAGAAGGTTCACATGACATTCATGGGAAAACAAAGGCAGTAGGTTTTAGCCATGGAGTATTGTTTTTTTAATCATAAAGGAACTTCGGCCTTAGCCTACTCTCCCGGACTTGAATTAATTAAAAGAAAAGTACAAGAGAAGGGGACTAGTGCCCATGGGATCCCCCGAATCCCACATAGCGGGGTAGCTTTTACAGAGAATATATGGCATTACAAAAGGGTTAATCATCCTCTCATCACCCTCATGCGTGGCCCAAATGGGTTAGGCGTGTTGTTAATCAAAAGGAATACTTGATGATTCCTTAAACATGGGGGTTTTTTATAATTAGCGATCCTTTTGCCAAGGAGGAATAGTGCATACTCAATTGACCACTGTAAGGGGAAATCACCACAGCTTTGATCATTCCAGAGAATCACGGGGCCCACATGGGTTAGACGTGTTGTTAATCAAAAGAAATACTTGATGATTCCTAAAACGTGGGGGTTTTTTATAATTAGCGATCCCTAGCCATGGAGCTTGCTCAATATACCAGACTGGACATTCATTGTACTCTCAGAAAAAAGGGACTCCACATTCTTTTTCAGGCCAATCTTTTCTGAATAGCTTGAGCGCCGATCGCATTCTTTGTTTTGCATGAGAACTTCTTGGCATGGCGGTTCTCTCTGTCTGTAACTTCCTCTCTCACGTTCTAACTTGTTGTCTTCACGTATCCCTACGCAATGGCAACCATTGTCTGTTTCGTTTCTTTTGTGGAAAGCTGTTCGATTCAAGAATGCACGGGAAAACAAACTGCATGTGCGAGCCCATCCTCAGCTTTATCAATACTCGAAGAGTATGGTGAAGTGTAGAGTGTTGAAGAATCACTCACTAATTAGACATAAAAGGCATGAAGATATATGAAGAATGAAGAAAGACAAAGAGAAGCAGAAACAAAGCATTCAGAAAAATCAAAGCCTTAGTGAAGGGACAAATTCACGACTGTAATATAGTTCATAGAAACTTTTAGAATTACGAGTTTTGAATCTCGGAACAAATATGTATATATATGAGTTAGAAGATCATAATAAAAGGTAACCAGATGAAGAGTCTGAGATAGCCGTAGAGGAGAGTTGAAATACAAAAGTACGTATGTATGTAGAGATGAATAATAGAACCTGAATTGTCGGGTATTCATATGAGAGTGAGAGATGGTAAGGAAGAACTACTCAGCATAGGAGAGTTTTCCATGGCTATGAGCGAAGTGAGGCCAAGCCATTCTATACACATCTTCTCTAATAGAAAACACATGTTTGTGTGGAAGAATTTGAGTTCATTCTTCTTGTGTGAAGAAATCTAAGTGATTTCACGTTATTGTGAAAGTTAGTTAACAGTTACAGTTTTCTCAGTATACATTTTATGATACTTCTACAAGTTAGATCCCGCAGTACAGTGTAAAGTTTTCCATTAGTGATAGCTCATCTTGAAGCTAGTAGTCTCAACTACAAATTGATCAAAATAGTTTTGTGAAACGGGACATCTACATAGAGTATTGTGTTTGACAATAAAGACATCCAAAACTAATGAAGTTTTCTTCAAACTTCAGATAGAGTTTATTCACTGAAGGAAGTTCAGGTATTACTTCCTTACTACATTTACAACCATTTGAAGTAACCATAAACAGAACTGCAGTTGATTCCGGTAACATTACGGTTAGATTACTGTGATAGTCCGGTAATAGTCCGGTGAAGTTTCAGTGATATTTCGGTAAGCTCAAAATACAATTTTGGCATAGTTAAGTGATGGAAAGAATATATAATAGTAAGAAGACAAAGAATTATAAAGACTGAAGTAAATCAGATCAGAATTGAAGCCTGAAGAAAAGGCAAAGGTTTTCTGAAAAGTGAATCTTTCAGATTTCACTAAACACAGTTATAAAGTTTTCAGTTTCAAGAAGTTTGCTAAGCTATTGATGATTATAGAGGTGTTCTAATATCAATGTAGCTTAGTTCTTGTGGTGTAGTGAATTCCGCAGCTTAATTTCAAGCTTTTGCCGCATCAACAAGTGGTATCAGAGCAGAAAGGTCCTCAAGAGTAAACGGAAGTAAAGATACAAGAGAATTTGAAGAATTCTTCATAAGAAAGGTGAAAGCTGAGGTGATCAACAACAAACAGCATCAGAGAAGCATTTTCAAAGTCATTCTCAAGGGTAAAGGTTTATGAAAGGTAAAATCTTTTAACATTATACTTACCAACAGCAACAGAAACAAGAAGACCATGGCAGATCACATTTCTATTGACAAATTGGATAGAGATAATTATCCCGCATGGGTAATGCGAATGGAAGCCTTACTTATGAGTAAGGAATTAATGATATATGTGACAGGAGAAGAAAAGAAGCCTACTTTTGGAGATGAGAGTCAACCAAAGAAAGAAGAGTTAGAAGCCTTGAAGTTGTGGCAGAAGAAAGATGCAACGGCAAGAGCTTATATTTACAATACTATTACAGATCATCTACTACCACATATTAGAGGTCTAGCAAAAGCGAAAGACATATGGAGTGCATTGGAAGATCCTTTCCAAAATACTACCAAAGATAGGAAGGCTAGCTTATGGTCAGAATTTACAACGTTCAAGAAAAAGCATAGTCAAAGCATTAGTGATTATGTCACTAAGATGAAGGACTTGGCAGACACTCTTGGATCTATTGACGAGGATATTGAAGACCACAGTTTAATAGCACAAGTGCTTGCAGGATTGAGAGGAGATGAAAGGTGGAAACCTTTCGTACTATCAACTAAACTTTCAGTAAATCATTTTGTACCAGATTTAAATCAGTTGCTTGGACTAATGCTAACATTTGAGCAAGATTTGAAGACAGATGGAGATAAAGGACATAGTTCTGCCATGTACGCAAAGAGTAAGAAGAAAGGTGATAAAGGTAAAGAAAAAGATGAAGAAGAGATGACTATTCAAGCAAATTATGCAAGAGGAAAGGTAATGTCAGAAGTAAAAGTAGAGGTAATACAAAAGGAAGAGGTAATCAGAATAACAACAAGAAGTCTTGTTGGATCTATGGATTAAGCAATCATTTGGCTCATGATTGCTGGCATAATTCTCAAGGATCAAGTGAGAATCAGAATAACAACATTAGAGGCAGAAGCGAAAGATATCAAAGAGGTAGAAAAAGCCAAAGAGGCGGATATGGTAGAGGTGGAGCAAGAAGTTGGGGACAAAATCAGTCTCACAACACTACTTACTACAACTATGCAAATGATACACAGAATGACAATCATACAACGTTGATGATGAATTCGATAAGTGTGTCAGAGAATGAAGATCTCAAGGTATTCTATATTGACTCTGGTTGTTCAAATCATTTGTCAGGAAATATAGAATTATTATCAGAACTGGAAGGAGGTATTTCAAATCATACAATACAAACAGGTGATAACACAAAACATAATGTGAAGTCAATTGGAAAAGTAAAGTGTAAGAATGGAGCTGACCTGCCAACAAATGTTTTGTATGTTCCCACAAATGTAATCAATGTGGGACAGATAGTAGAAAAAGGTTTTCAAGTCAGGTTTACAAATGAAGGAGTATTTGTTGAAGATCCAGAGAATGGATACAATCAAATAGTCTATGGTAAAAAGGAAGGTAGACTTTTTACCCTTAAAGTACAAGGGAATGTTGGTCAAGCTTTGATCACACATGGTGATGAAGTATTTACAGAGTTAGACCTCTGGCATAAGAGGTTAGGTCATTTTAATGAAAAGGGAATCAAAACTATGGTGGAAAAACAATCTGTAAGAGGATTACCAAATATGAATAGTCAACATATGATCCACAAATGTGAAGCCTGTCAGATGGGAAAAGCACACAGGTTATCATTTCAGAAGAAGGGTCACAAACACAATGGTTTGCTAGAACTCATACATACAGATGTATGGGGGCCGACAAAAGAAGGATGTATCAGTAGCTCAAGGTATTATGTTCTTTTTATTGATGATGCAACAAGATGGATAACACTTTATGTTTTGAAAGAGAAGTCATAAGTATTTGGAGCTTTCAGGCATTTTCATGCATATGATGAAAGACTTACTAGACAAAAAGTCAAAAGGCTAAGGTCTGATGGAGGAGGAGAATATTTTTCTCAAGAATTCAATGATTATCTGTGGAACACAGGTATCAAAAGAGAAATAACTTGCAGATATACACCGCAACAAAATGGAGTAGCAGAAAGGAGAAACCGAACTCTAATTGAGTTTGCAAGAACAATGTTAAAGGAGAAGAATTGTCCAAATTATCTTTGGGCTGAGGCTGTAAATACAGCCACATATCTTGTAAACAGATTACCATGTGCAGCTTTAAATGGAATGACCCCTTATGAAGCTTGGTGGGGTAAGAAACCTACACTCGATCATTGTAAAGTGTTTGGATCAGTTGCTTATGCTTATGTACCATCACAACTTAGACATAAGCTTGAACCAAAAGCTGAAAAATATGTGTTCATCGGATATGATGAAAAGCAGATGGGTTATAGGAGTCCTTTAACCAAATAGTTTCTTGTTTCCAGAGATGTGACATTTTGATGAAGATTATATGCAGGCAAGTACATCCAGGATCGGATCAACTATGAGAAATGAAGATGGACCGAGATTTGATGAAGAAGTGTATTCAAATACACATGAAGAATATGAACTAAGAAGGTCAAATAGATTCAGGAAACAACCAACAAGGTATTCCTATGATACTTCTTATTTGACTCAGAAAAACTATGCTTACTTAGTAAAGGAAGATGAACAACCTCAGAATTACAGTGAAGCAAAAGGTAAGGAAAAATGGGAAGAAGGAATGAAGGAGGAGTTCAATGCACTTGAGGAGAACAAGACTTGGGAACTTGTTCCAAAACCAAATGGTAAGAAAGTGATTGGAAATAAATGGGTTTACAAAGTTAAGAATCTTGCAGATGGAAGAATAGCCAGATACAAAGCTAGGTTGGTAGTAAAAGGTTATGCTCAGACGCATGGCATAGATTATGATGAGACATTCAGTCAATGTATTTCTAAGTGGATATATATAAAATGAAGTCTACATGGAACAACCTGAAGGGTTTGTAAGTTCCAGTTACCCAAATCATGTTTGCAAATTAAGAAGAGCACTCTATGGATTGAAGCAAGCTCCAAGAGCTTGGAATTACAGACTTGTGAAGTATCTCAATGATCTTGGATACCAAAGCTCAAAGGCAGATGCAAGTCTACTCATCAAGAGAACAAATGAAGGTATGATCTACATTTGTATTTATGTAGATGACATTATAATCATAGGTACCTCAGATGAAGGAATCAAGGAGGTAAAGAGATTGCTTGAAAAGGAGTTCAAGATCAGTGATCTAGGAAAGTTATCATACTTTCTTGGAATGGAAGTTACATATACAGATCATGGTGTATATGTTTCGCAAGAAAGGTATCTTCTCAACTTACTGAAGAAGTTTTTTATGGAGAATTGCAGAGAAGCCTCAACACCACTTGAGGTCAATCATAAAATCATCAAATATGATGGTGCAGAGTTTAAAGATATGAGAAAGTATCAATCTTTAGTGGGAAGCTTGATTTATGCTATGCTAACAAGACCGGATCTTAGTTATGCAATAGGAGTTCTCTCACAATTCATGCATTGTCCGAAGGATCAACATTGGGTTACAAGACAAAGAGTTCTTAGATATATCAAAAGAACTATAAAGAAAGGATTATATTATCCTTTTACATCAGATATAAAGCTGAGGGCATATAGTGACTCAGACTCGGTAAGAAGCCAAGATGACAGAAGGTCAACACATGGGATTATGATATACCTAGGAGATAAGCTTGTCATCTGGTGTTCAAAGAAGCAGCATAGAGTGGCTTTATCGTCAACTGAAGCTGAGTATAAAGGACTTGTAGAAGCAGCTAAAGAAGTGATATGGATGCAGACCTTGTTCAAAAGCTTGGGTATTGAACAAGGTATACCTATCATACATGGAGATAATATGAGTTCGTTGTATCTTGCAGAAAATCTAGTATTTCATGCAAGAACTAAGCACATAGAGATTCAATATCATTTCCTAAGGGAAAAGGTAATGGAGAAGGAGATTGAATTAGTATTCACTCCTACAAAAGATCAGATTGCAGATATTTTGTCAAAGAGCTTGGATGGAGTAAAAACATGCAGATTCAAAGAAATGGCCGGAATAAAAGAAAAGAAGAATATATGAAAGATCAGGATTGAGGGGGAGTTGTTGAAGAATCACTCACTAATTAGACATAAAAGGCATGAAGATATATGAAGAATGAAGAAAGACAAAGAGAAGCAGAATCAAAGAACTCAGAAAAATCAAAGCCTTAGTGAAGGGACAAATTCACGACTGTAATATAGTTCATAGAAACTTCTAGAATTACGAGTTTTGAGTCTCGGAACAAATATGTATATATATGAGTTAGAAGATCATAATAAAAGGTAACCAGACGAAGAGGCTGAGATAGCCGTAGAGGAGAGTTGAAATACAGAAGTACATATATATGGCCAACCTAATCACATGAGCTACACCGCTAGATAAAGTGTGATGCTTGACATTCATTAATACTTTTTTTGCCAAAAGGAATTTCGGCCTTGGACTAATCTCCCAAACTTTAATTGAAGAAAAAAGAATAGATTAAAAGTGAATGGGACTAGTGCCCATGGGACCCCCCGAATCCCTCAAAGCAGGGGCTACAAGTCTAGAGAGTGTTACAAAGGAGGTTAACAACTCTCTTGTCCCCCTCGTGTGGGGCCCACTATTGATCCATCTGAGTTCTTCTTTACCTTGTAGATCCATCTAGGTCCAATTATCTTCTTGGATGGCTTCTTGGGAACCAAATCTCAAGTCTGATTCTCTTGAAAAGCTTTTATCTCTTGTTCTACTACTTCTCTCCATTCTGATTTCTTCTTAACTTCTTCAAATGTTGATAGTTCCTCTGATTATAGATCTTAAGCAATGTAAATGGAATGCTTAATGACTACAGAGGTTTTAAATCCATACCTTTTTGGCTTCCTTTTTTCTCTAACTGATCTCCCTATTGTTTGTTGAGAATATTCTACAACATCTCTCAATTCATGTATCTTTGCTTTACCTTTGTTGTTCCAAGCATTGATATTCCTCCTTGGTGTCTTCTGATTATCATGAGAATCACTTGAGTGTTCATGTATGTGCTCATTCCCCTTTTGCAATGTTGGAAAGTCCTCCTCTAGGTCATAAGAAAGCTTGACATTCTTGCAATCATCTTCAAACCAAGAGTTGTAATCATCAAAGACAACATCTCTATTAACAATGAAAAATTTATTGCTTAGATTATATAAATGTTTCCCTTTTTTATTTTGATCATACCCAATGAGCACAGATTTCTCTGCTTTCGAATCCATTTTACCTCTGATTTGAGATGGAATATGTGCATAAGCTGCAACCAAATATCCTACAATGATCAAGGCTAGGTCTTCCTCCATTCCATGCTTCATAGGGTGTCATCCCATCTAATCGTTTTGATGGAAGTCTATTGATGCGATAAGTGGCTATAGATATAGCCTTTGACCACAAATAATTTGGCAATTGTTTTCATTAAGCATAGACCTTGATGCTTTAACTATGGTCCTATTTCTTCTCTCTACCACTCCATATTGCTCTGGACTATACCTAGTTGTGATCTCTCTTTTGATACCCCTCTATTGGAGATAAGCATCAAATTCATGGGAGAAATATTCTCCCCCTCCATCTGACCTTAGCCTATTTAGTGTTTTACCTATTTGATTTTCAACAAGGGCAAGATACTTTTTGAAACATGAGAAGGCATCATCCTTATGCCTCATAAAGTATAGGATGGTCCATCCGCTACAATTATCAATAAGAGATACATAGTACCTGGATCCTGAAATTGATGGCTCCTTTCTAGGTCCCGAAACATCTGTGTGGACTAGCTCCAACAAGTCACCATGAATGTATCCCTTCTTCATAAAGAGTTGTCTGTGTGATTTCCCAAGCTGACAAGCACTACACTTATATACCATGTGTTGCTTGGAAATATTTGGTAGAGCAAGCACACTTTGATCCCTTTACATTTTTTTCAAGTTACTTTCACCTATGTGAGCCAATCGTTCGTGCCACATCTCTAATTCTGATAAGGTCTCGTTACCATAATTGAACAAAGCTATATTTCTAGTGTCTTGGAGCTCAAATGTAAAGAGTCTACCTATCTTTTCTCCTTTTGCAATTTTCTTGAATCATTGTTGAGGATCTTCAACAAAGGCTCCATTCCATGTGAACCTTACTTGCAATCCTTTCTTTACTTGCCCAACACTTATGAGATTTTTTGTTATGGTAGGTACATACAATAAAGTAGATTCATGTTTCCATATGGATTCTTCACATTTCCAATCTTTTCCATTGAGTGCCTAGTGTCATCTCCTGTTTGAACCTCATGTCTATTCCTTGGATCCTCCAAGTCTTTTAGTAGGGCCACATTTCCTGCTACATGATTTGAACAACCAGAATCTATGTGAAATACATGCTCATCTCATTTACCTTGCTTCATGGTCATGTTCATCAAAAGAAGTGAATCCTCTTGAGTTTTCTCTTTAGTGTAATTGTTGTAGTCTCTTCTTCCTCTATATCCTCCTTGATAATTTGTATTGTTCAAGATATTGTTGTAGCCATTGAAGTTATTTGATCTACCTCTTGCACTTCTATAGCCTCCCCTATTGAAGCCTCTTCCTCTTTGGTTTCTAGGGTTCCTGACAAAAATTCTCAGTTGCATGATTAGTTAGTCCACATATGGCACATGGAGAGGAGCTTTGAAATATCCCCCTGCCTTTTCTACCTCCTCTGCGTCTTCCTCTTGAAACTCTACCTCTACCATCAAAATTTGCTTGAGAGGTACTACCTTCATCATCAGATCTTTTACTTTTGCCTTTACTCCTTACTTTTTTTCTTATCTGTGTATAAGGTAGAGGATTGATTGCCTTTTCAGTTGTCACCATTCTTCATAATCTTTGCCTCATGTGTGAAAAATTTTCCCATGAGGGTGTTAAAGTTAGGAACCTGTATGTCCATCTATAGGTCCATCGCTGTGGTGAAAGCTTCTCATTTATCATCCGGCTTGATTGCATTGATTGCTTGTCTTACTATCTTCTCTTCATCTATGGCTTCTTCAATGCTCCCAATTTGGTCCATCAAGTCCTTCATCCTAGTGACAAAGTCAGTCACACTTTGTTTCGAAATCTTCTTGAGTGTGGTAAACTCCATCCCAAGTTGGTTCTTCCTAGCTTTATTACTTGATGAAAAAAATGGTTCAAGAGCATTCCATGTCCCTTGTGAAGTCTTGTAGCTCCTAATGTGTAGATGTAAAAAGACTAGAGATTGATTTGAGAATGTAAGACTTGACTAGAGCATCCTTTGAGCACCATGTGGTTAGCCTCTCTTGTTCTTCTTGATTTGGTTGTCCTTTTCTTCTGAGGATTCGCATCATCTCATCTCCAAAAATGTATCCATAGAGATTTATCCCTTGAAGATATGCTTCCATTCTAGTGATCAAGTTGAGTAATTACATGGATCCAATTTGTCAATGGATGAAGGAAATCCATCTGCCATGTTGAGTTGATGTAGCTCTGATACCACTATGAGGAGATGGTTGGATGCTATCCAGAGATGAGCTGGTGTTGCAATAATCTTGCTCTACACCTGTCAATGCGACTTCAGGGAACCTTTGTAGGCTCCTCTAGCCTCCCCAATATGGCATTTAGACCCACTATCTACTTTGAAGTATCATTGCCAAAGGTTTGTACCAAAAAAGATAACTTCCACATACATGCACTATAAAAAAACTTGCTATTTTTGGATTTGAACCTCTCAAAAACATGTTCATTTCTCACTCTATGATAATAATTGACTCAAGAACTTTTCTATAACACTATTTGAATGGGTTAGCTAACTATTCCAAGTTATTTCACTAATTTAGAGTTAGTGTACACTGAGAAATAATGTTAAGAACTCAGGGGTGTAATCCCGACTTTTTAGGAGGAAGAAAGTGTACAGACACATGTAGCTTGTCTGATTCATAACTCAAGATCTAATAAACCAAATGTAATGAAAATTGATATTAGCAATTGATTATTCTAGCTATACCAAGTTATGGTAAATCAAATGATCAAGGGCATGTAGATAAATTGATAAAGCAATATCACTAAAATGAAGAGGTTGTAATAGAGAGGAGTAGATAGAGATGATCATGAACTAATGTATCAAATTATATGTGAAAATGAATGTGTGATACAAAGAAGATGTAGTGGAATTACTCATACATATGTAAGCTCAAGATATGCTTAACCATGAGGCTCAATGGCTCTCTCTTCTCTGTTATATCACGTGACTAAAAGTCACCCATACATATACTCATAGAGAGAATTTGAAATTTGAATTTCCCTCACCTAAAAGTGTTCCTATACTTTAGGTGTTGATTGATTTGATTCCAACCACCAACTAAGTCATGGTGCTTAGCTCCTAAAATCACGAGATGCCTCATCTTACATCCTTTCACTTTTATCCAATGGAGTAAATTGCATGACTTTTACAAGAGGTATTCAAATGCAACTCATATGTGAGCCAAATGAATATGTGAGAAGTCGTGATCATTTGGTCAAGAAATTAGTCTTGCCAAATGTACCAACATTAGTTAGAGTGCCATTGCATTAGCTAAGAATCTGGTCTATCATGCAAACACCAAGCACATTGAGGTATGGTATCACTTCATTAGAGACTACTTAGCCATATAGTGCATTATTCTTGAGAAGGTTCATACTCAAGGTAATGTTGTAAATGATTTGACTAAAACTCTACTGTGTAACATGTGCATCAGCTGTGAGAATAGTTTGTATACTTACACTATCATTTTTTTCCCATAGTCACTTCGGCCATATGGGCCTTTAGTGGGAGATTGCTATCATTAGTGCCCATGTAAGAGGCCAAATAGTCGCTAGAAACTTTTTTATATGTTCTTTAATAAAATATATAATGGTCTAATCACCCATAGACTCTATGCTTGACCACATTTGTACCGCCTAAGAAATCTATGTTCGTGGTCTATGTACTGTGTGTTTTTTGTGTATTTTGCACCCCTTGTGTGGAGTACTGTGTGCATCACTGGAGTTTGGGTTTCTACAATAAGGCTATCATTGCGGAGCTGTCAAGAAGGATAGTCTACCATTGTGCATAACCAAAGAAATACTTCATTTTTAGGATTTTACATGATTGATTGTCCACAAGGGCTAAGTAGTTTATAACCCATGAGACCAATTCATCCTTATGCCTCATGAAATATAAGATAGTTCATCTTCTACAATCATCTATGAATGACACATAGTACCTTGATGCAGAGATTGAAGCTTTTTTGCTTGGTCCTCAAATATTTATGTTGAAAATGTTGGAACATCAAGCTTACACTATTATTGAGGTGGAATTGATCTACATCAAAAATCTATCATTTTGATTATGTCAAAAAATATCCATTGAAGAGTTCTTTTATTTATGCTAATTTACTATATTTTTTTTAAAGTTGTTTATGGGCAATTTACAATGTAAAAGCCTAGATCTTTACACATGTAAAAGGAGAAAAGGGGAGCTCAAAATTCAACGAATTTGAGGTTGTTGAGTCTCACACTCAATCAATCACCTAAAAGTAATTCAAATTAAATCTTCACTTTTCCTAGATTGTAGGAAAGTGAGCTGATTCTCTTTAACAATATATCTCGCCTTCATTTGCATTCTAAATCCACTTGTAAAAGTAGTGGATAACTTCAAGAGTCTATATAAATACTTAAAATCACTTGTAGATTACATGGAAGCAATATACATACCCTTTCGGACATCATTGTCTTGCTCCTTCATATCTCTCTACCATCTTCTTCAACTATAGTGAGCTTGACGAGGTTGTTGCTGCCTCTATGGATCTAAAAATTGGATAAGTGAGAAATTATCTGTAAGTTATTAGTTTCTATTTTATGTGTACAAATTTGCAAATCATTTGGTGTAGTAGATTTGGAGAAATCTCAATTTTATTGTCTCCAATTTATCTCTTCGTAGCCCTGAAAAATAGGGGGTACCTATGTTCATGAGTGTCAAGTTCATTCCAAAAGCATATCTTGCTTATTACTTGTACTCTTATACATTTAAGACACTCAACCCTATGTTTGTCATTCCTCAAAAAGGAATTCATGAGAACATGGTTCAAAACTGCAAATAGTAGTAAACGCCCATTCTTCATCCTGCACAAGATTAGTACACTCTGTTTTCGGTGTAGAGGCGTCTCCAACAACCATTCTCATCTTTTTAATTTCTTCTCATCTTTGTCTTACTTCTTCAAATGTACAGAATTAGCAGATTTCTGCTTACTAATAGAAGAGCTCCATTTTGTCCTTTGCCCTTTTGACTAGCCAAGAAAGCTTGATCTGCAACACACATAATAGACTTCTTCCCCCTAGACTAATCGTCCTGCAACATAACAAAAACTAACTCTTCAGATGTTAAGGCATTTGGATTGCCTTTCATCATCCAATGAAGAGTAGAAGCAAAACTCTAATATATGAGTCGAGAAGACCATTCAAAATAGTATGCACAAGTGAACTGTCAGGAAGGACTTCATCAGTAGAAATCAATTGTTCCTTCAAATCCTTGATCTTCATCAGAAAACTGTCCATAGAATCACCTTCATTCATGTGCTCACTCTCCAACTATTTTTGGGATTAAGCAACATGAGACTCATTCCTAGCCTCGTACAATGTGGTAAGTGTATCGGAAGCATCCTTAGCTGTTTTGCAAGAGCAAATGTGAGGAATAATGGTAGGTTTGATAGATAAGGCTATCAATGCATGTGTCTGAGCATCTTTGCCATCCCAACAAATTTTCTCTACAATAGGTGTGACAAAAACCACAACAAAAACAAGAATCTATAGAATATCACGATCTTCCATGCCATCTACATTAGCTTCAATACATGTATTTGCAGTACCTATATTCGCAAGTGTAACATGACATCTTTCAACACCCTACACAATATTCCATAGTCCTTTCGTGACTAATACATCAAAGATCATATAACCCCACAATGCATAATTGGTACCATCCAACTTATCCTTAACAACCAACATACAGAATACAACACTACTTTCAGCCATGGCCACTAACTAAAATACCCTGATGCAAAAAAATGATTGTATCTAAAAAGTTGAACAGAATTATCCGAATGAGTTCTGCTATACCTATAGCAGACTTTGAGATACTTATACTGGCGAACCAAAATCTATATATATCTTTGGCACAAAAAGATGAAATATCCTGCACAAGCACTACGATAGTGTGCTCAAAGGCCAAAACGAGCTCATATCGCGATTTTGGCACCACATAGAGAATTTGTTTTGATCTCCTAATCACCTTGAGTATGCACACCAAATTTCATGATTTTGAGACTGTGATCGGAGGGGTGGAAATGATGCCCTAGATGAAGTGTGACCTGCTCTAATACCAATTGTTGGAGTTAGACATCTAAGAAAGCACCCGAATAACACAAGGAGGGAGAAGAAGCTTGAAGCACAACACACAATACTAAATGTATTACCACTACAATGTACAAAGATAAGTAACCCATTAGGGCTATATGTGTATATACAAACCGGGAAAAAAAACCTCCTAAAGAGGTAAAAAAGTGCATCGGTGGTCCTAGTGTGTTCACACACATCACTACCTAAATATATCAACATGCATACCATATCCTTCCAAATAGAAAATATAAAGTGAACAAAGAGTCTCCAATTTTAGGAAGAAGTTACACAAGAACCTTGAGTCAACAAATTGACACTAGAACCATGCAATTGTATTAAGAATGAGGAGATTTACAAGAAGATACAACTTACAACACCACCGATATCCTCATCTTCAAGAAGAAGTCTCTCTTCTAAATTTGAAGGAGAATAGTTACAAGAATGGAAGACAAAGATGTTGCTCTTCTTTGGAATTCCTATCAATTTATATTCCCTATTTTGAATAGTTACAAACGTAATTTTGGGGTCCACATCTATAACAAGATAATATATTTTTTTCCTCTCTCAATTGTACCTCTCTAGTTAGAGCCATAACTAATTGCAATAATTTGTACTTGACTATTTGACATCTCCTACTAATTACAATCATTATGTGAATCTATACACCTACAAAAAACTACACCACAACGGTTTAGATACACATTTTGAAGGATAGGTTTATATATACATGGATCTATATATAATGGAGTTAGATAGACCAATAAATCTTCAATAATCTTGAGATTGAAGAAAACAAAGATAGTTTCTCCCTCCCTAGAGGTCATCTATAACCCAAATTCTTGAAAGAGGTTCATTTTAGTCTATCAGCAAGAGGTGAATGCTAGGGAAATCATTAATTAATCCCATAATTGTATCTCGATCTCTACCTATCCAATTAATGAAGCACTCAAGGTAAATGTTGAACCACTTAGAATTTCCAAATTACCTAGAAAACACAAGTTGCAAAACGTGACTATCGTAGGCTTCAGAAATTGTGTTTTGCAATTTAGTAGTTTGAAGGCAAATTTGAGTGCTTCTTGAGGTAGATTATGGTTTTCTAAGGACTTAAGAAGCTATGGCTTATTTTCACTAATTTTAGTGCTTAATTGACAAGAGACAACTATCATAGGATTTCCTAAGATAGGGCAAACAAACTTTAAAAATATGGCATTCTTTTTCATCACCTTGCCATGAGTTATTAAAAGGCTAATACTAAACCTCTCAGCTAGCAAGAATTTAAAATAGGCCCCAAAAGCACTTAGTTTCACAGGAAGGCTTCCTTACTCTAGATTGAACATTGAATTAAAGTGTGAACTTTTAGATAGTGAATTGGCTAGTAAATGTCTCAATACTAGTTCAAACTAGTGGAATACAAGGAAGCTTAAGAAAGGCTTATAAAACATTTTATATGCAAAAGGTTATTGCTCTAGCTACGGCAATTGTGGTTTGCAAAAACGGAATCTCATTGAGATACTTTGTCCTTGCAAGAGTCATTGAAGCCCCTATAGCTCCAATACAAGTAATTAATTCGAGTAAACTCCAACATACGCAAAGAGAGACTACTTAAGCAATCGTAATTTAAAAATATGCTCAAGATTTAATTTTTTAATTTTTTCATCACTAGAACATCTTCCTTTTACGTAATAGATCTCCCACAACCTTATTTTTCCAAAACATTCACCCAAAAAAATCGGTTTCTTATACCTCTACGAAAGGTGACCACTAGGGTTATCAATATTTTCAATACCAATTTTATAGATCTTTATTTTTTGGGATTTTTCTCTTGGATTTTCTTGTGTAAGCCTTTTGCACTTATAATCCAGCTCAAACTCAAGATTTAGGCACTAATGGAACAAGCAACTACGAATGCAGTCATGTTTTGAAACTTGAATTTTCTTAGTATTTTCTTCTACCTTATATCTTCATGCTTCTCTTTAGGGTTGTCTTAATGTGCATCCATCACAATTCGGGCCAAAAACTAGATTTTTGCAAGAGGTGATTTTGCTATGAATAGGCAATTGTCTAGGCAATGGTGATTTGCAACTTGCTAGTTTCAATCTTTTAGCACAAAAGTTTCATAGTATGTTTTTTGTAACTTGTATATGTTAATGGTGCTTCTATTATTCAAATGTGACCACTTTGAAAAAAGTGAGTGTTGTGCTAAGTTTCCTCCTTACATTAGTCGTTGTTGGATGTGTGTAGAAGTGTGAGAGACACACGATAAGCACACACAAGGAGCACAAACATAGAAAAACACATGGAGAAGAAGGATGGTTGGAATATCTCTCTTTATTGATGGTGAACAAAACTAATGTAAGAACCAAATAATATCCATAAGTACAAAGTACCACCACATATGAGTGAATCATGTATGTGGTAACATGGGGAAACAAATTCTAGCCAGCACCAGAGTAAAAAGCACCCACTATAGGGAAAATGTTCACATCAAAGCTACTCAAGGAACACATAACTGTAACAAAACCCTTGGAGCGAATGATTTCAACACATATAAGGAGTGACAGATCAGCCCCCACTAGGAAATAAGCCTAAAGATTTGCAAAAAGCTTGAAACTTTTTCGTGGAAGATATTTGGTGAATATGCCTACCACATTATCTTGTGCAGGTACATATACCAAATCAGTATCTCCTGCATGAAGGCACCTTCCCACATACTGAACACCTCAATATTTTTGGTCCATGCATGAAACTCTAGGTTTCGTCCAACAACCAATGCACTCTAACGATTAGTGAGAATATGCGTAGCAACATCAATCTCCATGCAAAGATCCATCAATAGGCATCCGTTGAGATAAGGGGAGCAATAGATCCTAACCACCTTGCATGGAAGCAAGAAGCTTCTCCTAGTTGGGGCAAAGAATGAGAGGAGAGGCTCACCCATACTCATGAAGCAATATCAACAAAGGCCAATGTCACAAGGAGCAAGGGGAACATCCTCTCAACCATGCACACACACATGCAAGTCCATACACCAAAACCAATGCCATTGCACACAAAGACTTGGGTGAAACCAAATGACAACTTCTTCCATTATCAAAATGGAGGCCAAGGCCATGGCCAAGGGACCTCCATTTTGATAATGGAAGAAGTTGTCATTTGCTTTCACCCAAGTCCTTGTGTGCAATGGCATTGGTCTTGGTGTATGGACTTGCATGTTTGTGTGCATGGTTGAGAGGATGTTCACCTTGCTCCTTGTGATGTTTGCCTTTTTTGGCATTGCTTCATGAGTGTGGGTGAGCCTCTCCTCTCATTCTTTGTCCCAACTTGGAGAAGCTTCTTGCTTCCATGTGAGGCGGTTAGGGTTCATTGCTCCTCGATAGTGACACCAAATTGTTAAGAAAAGGGGAGCAATGGACCCTAACCACCTTGCATGGAAGGGAGAAGCTTCTCCAAGTGGAGTTGCAAGAAGTGCAAGCAACACATACACACCCCCACCCATGAATAATGGCACCATGGCCAACGTCAAAAGGAGAAACGGAGGTCAATGCTCTCACACAAGCCAACTCTTAATGTGAAGCCCAGACACATAGATCATCACTTTGCACACAAGAAGGAGAATAACAAATGAAACCTTCTCTATGGGCCCTATGAAGAATAGAGAAGGTTTCATTTGTTATTCTCCTTCTTCCTTGTGTGCAAGGTGATGATGTATATGTGTGGGCTTGGCATTTAGAGTTGGTTCATGTGTGAGCATTGCCCTCCCTTGCTCCTTTTGATGTTGTTCATGGTGCCATTATTCACGGGCGAGGGTGTATATGCATTACTTGCACTTCTTGCAACTCCACTTGGAGAAGCTTCTCGCTTCCATGCGAGGTGGTTAGGATTGATACCCTTTTCTCAATAGCATCTTAACCATATACACTTCACTATAGCTACGAAAAATACCTTGTACTCAGCTTCACAACTCTCACAGAAAAAAGCAATTACCACTAGTAGACACATGAGTATCGTAACAGCCATCTCAATCACTATCTAAACACAAAGATACCGAAGCTCAAAGTGCCTTTGAGATATCTAAACATAAGTTTTAACACTTAGCGATGCTTAGTGCAAGGGCTATCCATGAATTGACTCAATTGGGAAAATGCATACTATATATCTGACCTTGTGTTGCATGCATTTATAAGACATCCCACAACTTGCTGATAAAGAGATGTGACAAATGCATCATAGGATTACTCAACGGAGAACCTAAATCCTATCTCAATCGGTGTAGAAACTCGCTTGCAATCCTCAAGGTCGAAATGCCAAATTAGTTTTTCAACATACTTTGCTTAATGCATAGCAATCTCCCTCTCAATAGATACAAACTAGATGCCAAGATAGTAGCTCAAAAGTCCAAGATAAGTGATATGAAAAGTGTGTTGTAAATCAGCCATACAGATGCCAAGTCTTGCATCAAATGACCCAGTCAAGAAGATGTCATCAACATAAAGAACAAGAACAGTAAGATCAGCCACATCTTTATGTACATAGTTTGATTTCAATCAGACTACATGTAAAGCCAATAGCAATCAAGTGCATATGCATTTTCTCATACCATGCACATGGAGCTTGCTTGAGACCATACAAGGCTTTATGCAACCAAAAAATCATATGATTTTGCTCATTCATGGCAAATCCATGAGGTTGCTTCACATAAACCTCTTCTTGCAAATGATCACCATTGAAGAAAGTTATTTTTATGTCTAATTAATGTCCTTTCCAACCTCATTGGGTAGCCAGTACAATCACGGTACAAATGGTAGTCATGCACAAAGTAGGTGCAAAATTTTCCTCATAGTCAATGCCATATTGTTGCAGATATCCTTTGGCAACCAATCTAGATTTTTAGCAATCAATGCCACCATCTGAATTTCTCTTGATATTCTGAACCCATTTTGTACCAATGGCATTTTTTCCTTTTGGTAATTCACATAACTTCCAAGTATGATTCCTATTACGGAATCTATTTTTGATTGCATAGAATTCATCCAATGTGGATCCTCATATGCATCTTTAAAATTAAGTGGCTCTTCATTACATGTGCAATAAGAGAATAATCCACAAAATTAGTTGATGCATTGCAAGAGTTTGATCTTATTCTACCAAGTAAAGGTGCACTCAATTTGTTGTCTTCCAAAGTTTTTTTTAGCCACTTTGGAATACTTTGTGCAATCTTGATAGACATGCATTCATTATGTAATACATCATCATCATGTATTTCATGTGTGGGATGAATTTCATGCTCATTTTTGTTGAGTTTGAGGTTTGCGGAAGCACACTAACAACATAAGGAAGAAGAAGAAGCTTGGAGCACAAAACACAATACTGAATGTATTACCAAGAGAATGTACAAAGATAAGTGACCCATTAGGGTTATAGGTGTGTATACAGGTTAGGGGGGAAAAATGTATTAGGGTAGGTACAAAGTAGGTTTTAGTAGTACCACCTCACTTCCTTGAGGTATCCATCCATCTCTCCAACATGACTCTTTATGAAGTATGGCATGGAAGAAAACCTAGTCTTGGACATTGCAAGGTGTTTGGTTGTTTAAAGTTTGTCCATGTACGATCACATATAAGAGGTAAGATAGATGAAAGGGCAACAAAGGTAGTGTTTATTGGATATAATTCAACTCACATGGGTTATAGGTTCTATAATCCTTCAACCAAGCAATTCACTACAAGTAGAGATGTTGTATTTGAAGAACATAGGTCTTGGTATGATGAAGACAAACAAAAGGTAACTCTACCATATGATGTGGATTCTCATTCTCATCAATTAGGAAGTAAGCATGATACACATGTCTAGGATCTAAGAAGTGACACAGATGATGAACAAGACAAAAGAGAAAAGGATTACAAGCTATGGAAGTCAAGAGTCAAAGCAAAGATGCAAGAGGTTGGAGAATGCTCCAAATAAGCACCTAGAAGATCAGCAAGAGAGAAGAAACAACCAGAAAGGTATGGATATGATTTTGTTACAAAGCATTCAATCTACTTGGCAAAAGATTCAATTTCAAAGGAACCTCAACCTATAAAGAGGCAAAGGGAAACCCTAATTGGCAAAAGGCCATGAAAGAAGAAATAGATGCATTGAAGGAGATGGACACTTGGGATTTGATTCAAATGTCATCGAATCAAAAGGTAATTGGTTGCAGATGGGTATCTAAAGCTAAAAGAAACTCAGATGGATTAGTTTGCAGGTACAAGAAAAGATTAGTTGCCAAAGGAGGCTCACAAACTCATGGTATAGACTATGAGGAAACATTCTCACCAGTTGCAAAGATGACTGCAATCAGAACATTGATAAGTGTAGCTGCTGCAAGGAATTGGAGACTCCTCCAACTTGATGTGAAAAATGCATTCTTAACTCGTTGGATAAGTGAAGAGGTATACATGTCACAACGACCAAGTTTTGAAAACCCTAATCATCCATCTTATGTTTGCAAACTTAAGAAACCATTGTATGGATTGAAACAAGCTCCTAGAGCTTGGAATTATACAGGTTGGTTACATACCTTCAAGATCAAGGGTTCAAACCTAGCAAATCAGATCCTTCTCTCTTCATCAAAAGGGATCACAATGAGCTTATCTATCGATGTGTATATGTAGATGATATTATTGTGATAGGTGATGATCTAAATGGCATTCAAAGGATCAAGAGATACATTCAAGAGGAGTTCAAAATTGGTGACTTAGGTGAGCTCACATATTTCCTAGGTATGTAGGTGATATACACAGATGAAGGAATGTATTTGATTCAAAGAAGATACAGTCAGGAACTACTTCTTAAGTTCAAAATGGAGAACACTAAACTTGCAGGTACACCTTTGGAGATGAATCATAAACTTAGTGTCTATGAAGGTGAGAAAATTGAAGACATGAAAGAATATCAAAGCTTGGTAGGTAGCTTGATATATGCTACTCATACAAGGGTAGAGATCTCATATAGTATGGGAGTGCTTACTCAATTCATGCGCTCACCAACAAGACCATACATGGATGCGGCCAAGAGAGTACTTAAGTATCTCAAAGGTACAATCATTGATTGGGTAGGAGCTCAGGATGATAGAAGTTGTACTTCTGGTAACTTAACATTTGCAAGTTCAAAGTTAGTGTCATGGAGTTCCAAGAAGCAACCAATAGTTGCTTTATCCTCAATTGAAGTAGAGTATAGAGGTTTGACTGTAGCAACTCAAGAGGCAATATGGTTAAAGGCATTGTATACAGATTTGGAACTTGTGAGTTCCAAACCTCACATATTTGGAGATAATGTAAGTGCCATGCATCTAGCGGCAAACCCTATTTTCCATGCGAGAACGAAACACATAGAGGTTCATTACCACTTCATCAAGGAGAAGCTCATGGCAAAGGAGATTGACATTTCTTTTGTTCCTACTGAAAAGCAAGTAGTAGATATGATGACAAAGGCACTTGATGGAATAAAGCTTTGTAGATTCAAAGCTATGGCAGGTATTCAACCTATTAGAGAATGAGGACTCAAGCATACTTTAGCTTGAGGGGAAGCTCTTGGAACATCAAGCTTACACTATGGTCGAGGTGGATTTGATCTACATCGAAAGCTATCGCTTGGATCGCATCGAAAGAATATCCGTTGGAGAGTTCTTTTATTTATGCTCACTTATTGTATTTAAAAAAAAAAAGTTTTTATGAATCTTTTACCATTGTAAAAGCCTTGAGCTCTAAAAGTGTAAAAGTAGAAAGAAAGATCCCAAATTCCATGAATTTGTGGTAGTTGGTTTGCAATCAATCAAGCAATCAATCACCTAAAAGTAGATCAAACTAGATCTTCACTTTTTTGTAGATTGTAAGAAAGTGAATTGATTCCCTCCAACAACTCTTACCGCCTTGATTTGAATTCAAAGACCACTTGTAGAAGTCATGGATCACTTCTAGATTCTATATAAAGAATCCAAAACACTTGTACAATACATGGAAGCAATATACATACACTTGTGACCATCATTGTCTTCCTCCTTCATTTTTCTACATCATCTTCTTTGCCAATAGTAAGTGTGCAAAGGCTGGTGCTCTCTCTACAATGATGAATAGATGGCTCTTATTAGTGTCTAATTTATGCTTGTAAGTTTTCAAAGCATTTCATTTAGTAGATTGTGCGAAAGCTCAGTTTTTATGTCTTAAGGTCAAATCTCTGCATATTCATAAAAATAAGGAGGTACCACTGTTGAGTTTCTAATTCATTCCAATAGCATATTTTGCTTATTCCTTATACTTTTGTGCATTATATACACTCAACCCCATGTGTATCACTCCCATAAAGGGATTTTTTCTAATTGTAATCATGCTGGTTGCTATGAGCATTTGATGTTTATTGTCTCTTCCAAAGATAGTAAGTTTTTTGAGCTAGTCGATGCATGAACCTATCTGTTTTGTATCGACTCCTTCTCCTTCATGCTCCAAAGTACATAGTGAATTTTTTTGCACTTATCACATGCTTATAAGATCTTTTTGAGTCTCCATAAGCTCAAAGGTTGGTCTTGTGCTGGTTGGCTGGACCAAACTTCATTGTTTCACAACTCACTTTTCTACCGCCTACAAGCTTCTCCAAGTTTTTTCATATACATCTTCAGAGGTAACTAATATCTCCTTAGTACATGAAAGTAATGGCTGAATTGCATCTTCCATAAAAATGAAATCACCACTAACCAAAATGAATTTAGTCTACAGATGATATAGATGATAGCCTTTGGTTTCAAAACTATACCCAACAAAAATACATTTCACAGCTTTATCATCCAATTTCCTATGTTGT
Source organism: Ceratopteris richardii (assembly GCA_020310875.1). NCBI lineage: Eukaryota > Viridiplantae > Streptophyta > Polypodiopsida > Polypodiales > Pteridaceae > Ceratopteris > Ceratopteris richardii. The sequence continues at coordinate 125,656,179 of CM035406.1, forward strand.
TGTCCATGCACTAATGCATATGCCAAACAACCCAAGACATAGATATGAGAAAGATATGGCTTACCCATGCATGCCTAGAAAAATCATCAATGAAAGTCATGAAGTAAAGATAGTTCCCAAAAGAAGGTGTCTACATAGGACCACAAAAATCACTGTGGACAAGCTGTAATTTTTAAGTAGCTCGTACTAAAACATCTTTTGGGAAGGATGATGCTGCATTTTTCCCAAAATATAGGCTTCATAGGTATGTTTACTAGGTGCCTCAAGTCTGGGCAGAGATGACACAATTTAGATTTTTGTTTGCATAACAAACTAGCAAAATTCAAATGACCAAAGCATGCATGTCAAAGCTTTGCATCTAACATAGCCTGAGAATCTTGAACTCCACATGTTGAAGCATCATAGATTTTGCATAATATGTGAGCTTATACAACCCATGAAATAAAATGCCAAAAGCAATAATGATAATAATGATGTTTTCATTTGATAGATCATGAACTATACATTTGTCATCAAAACATTTCACAACCAAGCCGATCTTGGCTAATGTTGAAACTGATAACAGATTATTCTTGATCTGTAGCATACATAAAGCCACAGGTGATAGTGTTCTGTGTAGGGGTAGGCTCAAGTGAAGTGAAGAAACTATGCTGCAAGGTAATATGTTTGGTTGCCCCACTATCAAAGTACCAAACATCTGAGTCTACTATAGACATACATTATTAAATGTTGAAACTGATAACAGATAAGAGTATTTTTTGCCACAGGTGATAGTGTTCTGTGTAGGGGTAGGCTCAAGTGAAGTGAAGAAACTATGCTGCAAGGTAATATGTTTGGTTGCCCCACTATCAAAGTACCAAACATCAGAGTCTGCTATAGACATACATTATTAAATGCCCATTCTTCACAAGATTAGCAGACTCTGTTTTGGGTGTAGATGCCTCTACAACAACCATTCCAACCCCTTTGAGAATATGCAAAGGTATTCCAATCTACATGCATAGATCCCTAAATAGACATCTAAGCCATGTATGCTCTACTATAGTTGTGGATAGTGCTCTGTAATCAAATCCACAAATGGATGTGGCCACAATAGGTTGCTTCTTAATGTACCAAGATATGCATGATCCTCCAAGTAAAAATAAATTACCACTAGTGGACAATTGTGTATCATAACAACCATCCCAATCACTATCTGTAAAAGCATGCAAAAATGGTTAAGCATCTCTACCATAAAATAATCCTAAACTCAAAGTACCTTTGAGATATCTAAATATAGGTTTTATCACTTCCCAATGCTTAGTGCCATGGATATGCATAAATTGAGTCAACTGCAAAACTGCATATTGTATGTTCGGCCTTATGTTACATGCATATATCAAACATCCCATTGTTTGGTGAAAAAGAGATGTATGAGATGCATTACTTGCATCCTCAATTGAGAACCTAAATACTCCTTCCATTGGTGTTGGGATAGGCTTGCAATCCTCAAAGCCAAAATGTTGAAGTAGTTTTTTCATATAATTTTCTTGATGCACAAAAGTTACCTCCTCAACACATAGAAACTGGATGCCAAGATAGCGCTCCTAAAAATTAAGATATGTACTGACATCAAAAATATTTTGCAAATAATCCATAAGCATGTCAATTTTCGCACCAGGTAAGTTAGTCAAGAGAATGTTATCAACATGAAGAATGAGAACTATAGAATTGGCCCCATCATTGTGTACATAAAGTGTCTTTCATTGGACTACATGTAAAACGAGGAGCAATCAAGTGCTTATGAATCTTGTTATACCATGCACATCGTTGCAAGTGGCAATCGTCCTTCGATGGCAAATCCAAGAATTTGCTTCATGTAGACCTCTTCTTGTGAATCAACATTGGGGAAAAAATATTTTTTTAATCTAATTCATGCACTTTCCAACCATGATGGGTAGCAAATGCAGTGAGAAGATGAATGGTAGTGAGTTAATTCTTGCATGTTTTGCTCTCAAAAAAGGTATGAAAGGTAGGAAAACATGAAAAACGATTAATAGAAGAAGTTAGAAGCTTGAGAGGTAAAAGATATAGCTCAAATAGGCCAAAAAATATAGAGCAATAACCTATTGCATAGGTGGTTTCTTATGCTTTATTCAACTTTTTAAAGTTTTGAGGTAGTAGAGTACAAGAAAATTATACAATTTGCAAGACTTGAAACCCACAATTGAGAGGTAAAAGATATAGCTCAAATAGGCCAAAAAATATAGAGCAATAACCTATTGCATAGGTGGTTTCTTATGCTTTATTCAACTTTTTAAAGTTTTGAGGTAGTAGAGTACAAGAAAATTATACAATTTGCAAGACTTGAAACCCACAATTGTTACACTTATGTGCTCCTTGAGTAGCTTTGATGTGAACCTTTTCCTATACATAGGAACTTTTCACTCTAGTGCTAGCTACAGGTCTTTTCCCCATGTTACCACATACATGATTCACTCATATGTGGTCATACTTTGTATTTACAGATATTATTCAGCTCCTACTTTAGTTTTATTCATCATCAATAGAGAGAGCTATTACAAACATCCATCTTCTCCATGTGTTTTTTTGTGTTTGTGCTCCCTGTGTGTCCTTCTCATGTGTCTCCCACGCTTCTACACATAGCTAACACTAGTATCAAAGAAAATTCAGCTCCTTCTTAAGTTTGGTTTTTTTTAATAAAGGAAGTTTGGCATTAGCCTACTCTCTCGAACTTGTATTAAATAAAAGGAAAAGAAAAGTACAAGTGAAGGGGACTAGTGCCCACGGGACCCCCCAAGTCCCATAGAGCGGGGGTAGATCTTACAAAGTTTAGATGGCATTACAAAGAAGGTTAATCACCCTCATGTGGGGCCCACTTGGGTTTAAGCTTGTTGTTGATCCGAAGGAGTGCCTTATGATGCGTAAAGGGTGGGGGATTTCTTACAGTTGATGATTCTTTTACCAAGGAGGAATAGGGATTTCTCAATCGACCACTCTTTGGGGGACTTGCCAAATTTATAAGCACATATTTACCACCAGATCTTTTAGAGGTCCTCCCCTCTTATGGCATTCCAGAGGGTCACCAAGCAGCAGATCGCTTCTCCCAGTAGAGTTTGTTTTGAGCTGATATGCTTCCGAAGTCTAATTTTGTTTCCGACAATCTGCTAGAGCCTATTGGAGTTAAGACAAGTAAAGAAGATGTGACCAACATCTTCAATGGACTGGCAACAACCCTTGCAACAGGGAGAAGCCCCACAGATTTTGCTAGCCTTTAGGTTAGTCCAGATTTACCGATGAAGAATTAACCATAAGAGGATAGACTTTTTATTTTCTATGAGAGGGTGCAAGATAGCCATGAACTTCACTTCCCACCACTACCACGTCCATGACATGCACCACTTCTTGTTGAGGTTGACTTGATAATCAATGTTTCCTTTGATATTTGAGATTTTTGTTAGGCAATTACCATTATGCCATCTAAGACCCAATGAGCAGGCAACATTGACTTGTTTGGCATGCTTCAAGCTGAAGATAAACTTGATGGGACCAACTATCCAATGTGGTCTTAGATGATGAAACATGTTCTTGTTGTGAAACAACCATGGAACATAGTTGTAGATGTGGATCAAAGACCCACACATTCTTCTACTTCATAGTCCACTATCACAGATGGAGCTTCTTCTTCTAGTATAGTGGTTGCTCCTTTTCCACCTACACAAGAGCAAATTAGATGGGATGGAAAAGATGCTTAAGCTCATGCACTAATTGCACTTTCTATGAAGCATCATATAGGTCCACACATTTGATCATGTTCTACATCAAGACAGACATGGGATGCTCTTTCTTCTTTGTATGCCGTGTTTAATAAAGCATGTGATGCATACTTGAGGATGTATGTACGACTGAAAATGAGGCTGTGGATGTGTATATGACACACATCAAGGACATGAAAGAGCAATTCTCAAACATAGATGAGATTATTTTGGATGCATCACTCATGTCTACATTGTTGAAAGGATTACCAAAACCTTTTCAAAATTTTGCCACTATACTCAGCATGGTTGCAAAAGGGGATCCCAATATGTTTGCATTTGATAAGGTTGTGTCTCTTCTTTTGCAAGAAGAAAAATGTAAAGTGAATAGGAGTGGTTGATTGAGGGAATGAAAGCACTTTCTATCTCACAAAAAGGTAGAAGCAAGTATGGTTCCACTTTGGGTTCATCAAAATCAAAGCCTCAACCTTCCTCTTCCACTCATTCCTCTAATGATGCTCATTTGCATAAAAAGAAGAGATGAAAATATCTTTGGAAGGTTGTTCATACTATTGATGACTGTAGAAAGCTTGCTAAGCACAATGAAAAGAAGGAGTGTGGCATGTTTATTGCTAAAAATCCTTCAAATTCAAAGAACAATGAAGCCAACATGGCTCAAGATTTTTGGGCATGTGTTGTTGCATGTCATTATGATGCATCATTGCATTCCAAATGTATGGTTGTAGTGAGGCTGATTTGGATTGGTTCTTTGATAGTGATTCTTCCAAGCATGGTGATATTATTGTGATGTCTAGTACATTCTATAATGGTTTGTACCGCTTGGATACATACAAGATGGGTGCCTCAAATGCCTTGCTTGCTCCTACTTCTTCCATGGTAGAAATGGAGCTTTGGCATGGTCATTTTGGTCACTTGAACTTCAATAGTTTGCTTTACTTGCAAACAAAGGATATGGTTGTTGGTTTTCCAACACGTGATTCCATGAAAAGCATGCATGTGAAGGTTGAATTCTTTGAAAAATGCATCGTTCTTCTTTTCCAAAGATATTCATACACACACTATAAGAAAATTGTAGCTTGTTCATACTGATGTATGTGGTCCCATCAAGACTCCATCTTTTGGAAACATGTACATCTTGTTACCTTCATTGATGATGCTACTCGCCATACATGGTTGTATCTTATGAAAGCAAAGAATGAGGTATTTTCTTACTTCAAAGCATTTTTATCTATGGCTGAAAATTTTCTTCAAACGAGCTTTTAAATCTACATAGAGTTCATGGTGGTGTACATGTCACATGAGTTTAATGCTTTTCTTCATGAAAGAGGAATTTCACACCAATGTATAGTGCCATATATGCCTTACAAAAATGGTTTTTCTAAGAGCATAAAAGAAGAACTCTCCTTAAAATGATACAATGTATAGTTAAAGGAAAGCACATTCCTGACAAGTTTTGGATGGAAGCAATCATATGTGCAAATTATGTGTTGAATCACTGCCCTACATAAGCATTCAGATTCATCACTCCTTATGAGGTCTCGAACATTAGGGGAAAAAATGAACCTTGCATGGGCCTTTTAGATTAAGAGGTGATTAGTGATGGATCAATGAGAAGAGGGTAGTGACCACAGTCTACTCCCTTAATCACCTAGACTAGGCATAGGCTTCCCTTGTTTCTTGGTGGTCAATGGTGGTATGAAGGACTTAAAACCACGAGTTCGTCTCCAAAAGTGGTTTGCTAGGCCTCAATTTTGAACCATAGCCATTGGATGAACTCAAGGATCTAATGGCTCATGTTAAATGTAAGAAAAAACTTGGCATACAAGCTGGTCCCTTAGATGTGGAAAAGATCTAATGGTTTAGCTTGAAAATCTTGAAAAAATGTGCCTTTGTATCTCCATCGTTGGATTGAGTTAAAAGGGAGTGGTCCAGATTCATTTGTCTTGAGTTTTGGAATGCTTTGAGTTATAGCCATTGGATCACTTTTAGATCCAATGGTTGTGAATCCTTGTTCTTGACAGGATCCCCAGATCAAATCATAGCCATTGGTCCTTGATCCATCAACGTACGAGAATTCACCTTGTGACAGAACTGCACCTCCTCTTTTGTCTTTTTTTTCCTAGTCTGCATGCTCTCTCACTTCATTGAATGCTTCAAAACTTGTCTTTTTGTGATAGACAAACTCCTTTCAATCCAAGCCATCCGTGAAAATTTCATCCAATGAATAAGAATCTCCACGACTGTTCATTACTTAGGATACTTTTATCTTCTTTTGACAGGCACACTAGAGAAGATCATAGCCGTTCGTGCATGATTATCCAAGGGATATGATTTTCGATGACTGTATTCGACATGAGCACATTCCTTAAAGGAAATAATTTATTGCAAAACCACTAGTGGTTTTTTTTGTGGCCTTAATCCCTCTTTTGTTAATTTTAATCCCTAAAAATTAGGGATCCTTACAAGGCCCATGCAGGCACTTTTTCCCCTAATGATGAACATGAGTCTATGGCTAGTCATATGCACATGTTTGGTTGTTTGGCATATGCTCTTGTGCCATCACAACAATGCCACAAACTTGCTGAAATGGAGCTTTGGCATGCTCGTTTTGGTTACTTGAACTTCAATAGTTTGCATTACTTTCAAAAGAAGGACATGATTATTGGTTTTACAACACTTGAGTCCATTGAAAATCATGCATTTGGAAGTTGCATTCTTGGAAAAATGCATTGTTCTTCTTTTCCAAAAGATATTCATACATACACTACAAGAAACTTGCAAGTTATGCATAGTGATGTATGTGGTCCTGACAAGACTCCAACTTGTGAGAAACATGTATATCTTGTTTCCTTCATTGGTGATGCTACTGATCATACATGGTTGTATCCTATGAAAGCAAAGAACGAGGTATTTTCTTACTTCAAAGCATTTTTAGCTATGGCTGAAAATGTTTCTTCAAACAAGCTTTTGACTCTACACATAGATCGCGGAGGTGAATACATGTAACATGAATTTAATGCTTTTCATCCTGAAAGAGGAACTTCACATCAATGTACAGTGCCATATACACCTCAATAAAAATGGTGTTATTCAGTATAGAAATAGAACGATTCTTGAAATGGCACAATGTATGGTTAAAGGAAAGCCCCCTCTTGAAAAGTTTTGGTTGGAAGTGGTCACATGTGCAAACTATGTGTTGAATGAGTGCCTTACAGAAGCATTGAGAGTCATCACTCCTTATGAGGCCTAGAATGAACATAAGCCTATGGTTAGTCATATGCCTATGTTTGGTTTTTTGGCATATGATCTTGTGCCATCAGAACAATGTCACAAACTTGCTGAAATGGAGCTTTGGCATGCTCGTTTTGGTCACTTGAACTTCAATAGTTTTCTTTCATTGCAAAAGAAGGACATGATTATTGGTTTTCAACACTTGAGTCCATTGAAAAGCATGCATGTGAAGGTTGCATTCTTGGAAAAATGCATCACTCTTCTTTTCCAAAAGATAGTCATACACACACTACAAGAAAATTGTAGCTTATTCATAGTGATGTATGTGGTCCCATCAAGACTCCATCTTTTGGGAAACATATATACCTTGTTACCTAAATTGATTATGCGACTTGTCATGCATGGTTGTATTCTATGAAAGAAATGAATGAGGTATTTTCTTACTTCAAAGAATTTTTACCTATGGCTGAAAATGTTTCCTCAAACAAGCTTTTGACTCTACGCACATATTGTGGTGGTGAATACATGTCACATGAGTTTAATGTTTTTCTTCATGAAAGAGGAATTTCACACCAATGTACGATGCCATATACACGTCAACAAAACAGTGTTACTAAGTGGAAAATTAGAACACTCCTTGAAATGGCACAATGTATGGTTAAAGGAAAGCACCTTCGTGAGAAGTTTTGAATGGAAGTGATCATGTGTGCAAACTATGTGTTAAATCACTGCCCTACAAAAGCATTGAGAGTCATAACTCCTTATGAGGTCTGGAACGGACATAAGCCTACTGTTGTTCATACACTCATGTTTGGTTGTTTGGCATATGCTATTGTGCCATCAAAACAATGTCACAAACTTGATGCGAAGGCAAAAAAAGTGCATATTTTTTGGTTATAGTGATAAAAGTAAAGGATATTGTTTTTATCATCCATTGAAAAACATAATTATTGTGAGTTGAGATGTAGTATTTGCTAAAAATTCTGTTTTCCCTCTACTTGGATGCAAAAAACAACCAACACTTAGCTCACAAGATGTTTTCGATACCCTCAATATGCCTTTGTTCCAAAGTGGTGTGCTTGACTATGGCCATGTAGAGTAGCCAACAAAGGCTCAAAAGGCTGAGAAATTCTAGAGAAATAGAGCTATAAATGTAGAGAATTTATAGCCAAACATGGTAGAGTGTTTTCAACCGAATTTTCACATTCTCTTAGTGATACATTAAGTATTGTGTGTTGTGCTCCAAGCTTCTTCTTCTTCCTTGTTTTGTTTGCATGCTTTGGCAGAAGGTCGGTGATTAATCTTGGGAAATTTTGTCTTTTTGTGTTAAATATATATACAGGTTTTGGTTTGCAAGTACAAGCACTTCGAGGTTTGCTAGAGGTTTAGCAGAACTCCACAGGGTAGTCCTATTCAAATTTTTGAGATACAATCATCTTTTTGCATCAGGGTATATAAAGTAAGTGGCCATGGCTGAAAGCCATGATGAATTTTGTATGTTGGTTGTCAAGGATAAGTTGGAGGGTAGAAATTACCCATTATGCGCATATATGATGCATCATGTATTGGTTGCAAAAGGACTATGGAATATTGTGTAGGGTGTTGAGAAACGTCCTACTACACTTGCAAGTAGAGTTACTGAATGTGATGCAGATGGTGTTGAAGATGACGATCTTCCGATTCCTGTTTTTGTTGCGCTTCCTACTGCACCTACTATAGAGCAACTTTGTTGGGATGGTAGAGATGCTCAAGAACATGCATTGATAGCCTTGTCTATCAAATGTGCCATTATTCCTAACATTCACTCCTATAAAACAACAAAGGATGCTTGGGATACACTTACCATTTTATACCAAGCAAAGAATGAGGCTCGTGTTGCTTAGCTCCAAAAATAATTGGAGGGTGAGCACATGAATGGAGATTCCATGAATAGTTTATTCACAAAGATGAAAGACTTGAAGGAGCACTTGATTTTTGCTAATGAAGTCTTGTTAGATAGTTCACTTGTGCAAACTGTTTTGAATGACCTTCGAGATTCATGTCAGAGTTTTTCTTTTACTCTTCAATTGATGATGAAAAGCAATCCAAATGCCTTAACATTTGAGGAGCTAGTCTCTGTTCTGTTGTAGGAAGATTAGGGTAGCCAGAACAAGTCCATTATGCATGTTGCAGATCAAGCTTTCCTAGCTAGCCAAAAGGGCAAAGGTAAATGGAGCTCATCTACTAGTAAGCAAAAATCTGCTAATTCTCCACAATCAAAAGAAGGATGAAAAAGATGAAAGAAAACAGAAAATCTGCTAATTCTCCACATTAACGTGTGCCTAGACATGATAATGTGGTAGACATATTCACCAAAGCTCTTCCGTGGGAAAATTTTGAATTTTTTTGCAAATCTTTAGGCTTTTTACCTTGTGGGTATGAATATTGGTCAGTCCTTGTATGTGTTCACATCATTTTCTCTAGAGGGTTTTGTTAAACTTATGTGTCCCTAGAGTAGCTTTGACGTGAATTATTTCCCTATACATGAGGATTTTTTACTTTGGTGTTGGCTAGAGGGTTTTTCCCCATGTAGCCAACTCATACGGGTTGGTGCATTGTACTTACATATTCACTTATAGCTCTCACTTCATTTATTCTCATACTATTGACCATCTATCCAGAGAGCTTTTGGATGCATCCCATGTGTTTGTGCTTTGATTTCCTTTGTTTTTCTTGTGTGTACTTCTATTTCTTCTTCCTCACTCACTCACACACCCAACAATGGAATGTGAAGGGTTTTTCGTTGCTCCTTCTATATCATTAAGGAAAATTATATTTAAGAGGGGATAGAGTGTTTTATGTCATTTTAATTTTGGCCTTTGTGGCCTACCATTGTTATTTATATATTGCTCAATTATCCTATGGTATCAAGGACCATAGCTCAAAGGGATCCAAGGTCCTAATGCATTAAGAATAAGATTCTGAACATTCTCTCACAGTGGTCATATAAGGGGTGTATGAACATTAAAGATGGTTATAGATGTGCATGGAAGGAAGGGATGCTTAAGCTTGGGTGAGAGTGGCAAACAATCAATCGGGATCTCATAATGTACATGCATGAAAACAGAGCACTTAGGTATTTCAAAGGTATAAGGAACGAGGGATCATTTTTATTCATGATTTTCATCTCAACCTTAAAGCCCTTCGTCATTCAGATTGAGAAAGATGTAAGGATGATAAGAGATCCAAAAGTAGTACAAGAATATTGGCTACTATAGATATTATGTGGATTAGATATGTTTTTCATGATTTGGATGTGCAAGTGATCCATGGAGACAATTTGGGTCGTATCCATGTGACTTCATATCTTATTTTTCATGCTAGTATAGATCATGTTTTTGTTAGTGAGAAATCAATAAACAATGAGGTGCAAGTTTCGTATTTTGGAAAAATAAAAGATCAACCTTTGGAAATTATCACTAAATCTTTGAATAGATCAAAACTCCAAAGATTCAGGCATATGGCCGTTGGCATGAAGGAAACAAGCTTTTCAATGAGAGGGAGAATGTTGTGAGCATGCTTATGTGTGTAGGTAAAGTTGCAACTTTAAAGCACATTATTTCAAACATACTTAGCATCATGGTATTTCTTTTCCTTCTCAACAATGCTTATAAAATACCTTAATATCTTTAACTCTCTACGGTCTATGTTTTCAATATTAATTTTGCGAAAAAAATCATCCATCTTTTAAATACTTTTCTTATTGTATCATCTTTGTAATGTGGTGAAAAACGATATTTAGGATGTCATCTCTGCCCCACATCAGTTCATCCTCGTTGGCACCCTTCTCACTTGTAGGATGTGGAGAGCTTTGGATGGATGTTAAGGTTCCTTTTTCTGTTTGTATTGCCTTGTTTACTAATACTTCTTTTCTCTTGCAAGACTTTATATGGTTGTTTTGGATTGCTCACTAGGCTCATCTTTCTTCTATAAAAGAGCACAAATGTTTTAATGCTTTCTTGGAAAGTCATTCACCACAATGGTACTATGTTGTCCCATAGCTGTCTTTTGTCATTGTATGGCCTTTCCCCTGATTGTAAACAAGTTCTTGTCCTGTAAAAATTTCTTCTAACCCAAGATCATAGAAGGACTTTGAAGGATCAAACTGTGAATCTTAGTGATATTGCTTAAGAGATTTACGCTAGTTATCAAGCTCAAAGAGACACAATTGTTAAGCTAGTGGCCAAATGTACGAGAGGTGGCTTGTACAATGGAGCAATCATCCATAGAGTACAAGTGTAAGTGCTTCTAGCATTTCCTTGTCGATTTCAAGCATTCCCTTCCATAGTGGCTCATCATATGTAAGGGTCTTTGGATTTGTATGAAGGTTAGTCAAGTTGGTATTAGTAATGCTCTACGCAAAGTTGCTCAAAGATTTTGCAACATTCTGAATAGCAAGCTCAAGCTAATGAGCCCCACTATGTGGGCTATCCAGAAATGCTTTTGCAAATGTGTTATAAACTTGATCTTCCTCTATGGCATCTTTGGAAGAAGAGGAAGCAGTTGGAGCCCATAATTTCTCCTTTCCATGTGTTTTTCGTTTAAGGAACATAGTACCATAGCATCGAGTCCATAGGAGAAGCCTTTCCTTAATCTGTTGGAATGTCTCTGATTCATAAAGATATCCCCCCTTATAAATGGAGAGAGTTCTCCTTGAATTATATTTTTCCCAAGGTCTCTTCATGGTTTACTCTGATAACCTGTGATTGTAAGGCTTCATTCTTGGTCCACCTTCTCTCATACACTACAAATTTCTTCTTATATGTTTCTCAAGACAAAAAAGAAAACGATTCTTTTATGTTTCTGAAGACAGAAAAACTTTACAATTGCCTCAGGATTCTTAGATAAAAAGGATGCTTTCCACCCGTTTTAGTAATATAGCTTTTCTTTTGTGATGGGGAAGAGTGTTGGACACCAAGTTCGCGCATGAGTTTACATCATAAAGGTAATGGCCATGGGTCCAATTGATTTGTTCTTTATTTGGAATAGCATAGAACTATGGCACTTGTGGGGCTTCCTAAGTGGAAGGGGCATGATTTAGTCACTTTGATGTTTTCTCTAATGACTCCGAGAGGTTTGCATTTAGTCTACTTCTTATGGAAGAGTTGGAACACGATGAAGCTATATATCAAGGACAATGGGATTGGAAGTGGACTACTAGGATTAGAAAAAATGGTTCAATTTGGTTTCCTATTTGGGGAATCAAAAGGAATTAACTCAAGAAAACTCCAAAGGGCAAGGAAGCTATGGAAAAAAGGGTTTTGTATGTGGAAACATCTCAGGAATCAAGAGCGAAGATGTTGGATTAGATTTGATGATAGGGACCCCGCTAGGAGAGTTGACTATGAAGATTGGTGTGTATTAAGAAATAAAATCAATTCTTGGGAGAACTCAAAGACTCATCTCCTTCTTGAACATGATCCCTTGCACATCCAAGGGTTAAGATGGATCAAAGGAAACAAATTGGATAAGGTGATCAATCTCAAGAAACCTTGGCTTGCATATCTCGCTTAACAGCAGATGGTTTTGAACTAGCCAAGTATCAGATGGCAATTTAAGTTTGTGAACCTTCATATCCTCTCATTGAGAATAGAAAGCGAGTCCTTATGTGGAAAACTCTCCATGGGGGCATTCAAACCAATGTTAAAGCTAATAAAATATGCGGGCCCCCTCAGTAGTGCAAGCTCCACCTGAGTGCTAGAGAAGATATTAGTTACCTCTTTTTTTCATGCCCTAGGAGTCACTCGATTTAGCAAGCTCTTGTCAGGATTTTGCATTTATAGAGTCAAATCAACTAGAAGCAAGTGTTACTTAGTGAAGCGATTGATTTCTCTTCTACCTTGTGGAATGTCATCAAGGGAGAAGCATTTTGAAAGATATGGAAAGAAAGATGCGCAACCAACTTTGATGACATGATGGTCGATTGAGATATCCGTTGGCCTATTAGGCAGAAGAATATAGAATTGTAAAAAGTCTCCTCCCTTGAGACACCATAGGATTTTCATTTTGGAAAATGACAGGATCAAATGTAAATGGATCAGCCATGCGGACAACAAAAAGTTCATTAATCTTCTCTGTAACTCTCCTTAAAAACTAAGTTTATTCCCAAATCCATACCGTTAAAGTTGTTACACCTTTGAGCCCTCCTACCCTTGCTTTGTGAGATATGGGAGATTGCAAAGGCACTATGCCCTTCATTGTATAATCATTTTTTCTTTATGAATTCAAGCACTAGACCTCGATCGAACTTCCTCTATAAAATAATATTAATAATAATAATAAAGAACTGTCTAGGATCCATGATGTAATGGTAAAACACTCGACCATGGACTGTGAGATTCGAGTTCAAACTTGGAGTGCTGTCTGATGTATAATTTCTTAAAAGTGTGAAGATACAGGATCCAAAAAGTCATCCAAAAAGTCAGGTTTTTTTTTGTTTGAGAGTACAATGAATTGAAAATACACACTCACACACTCAACTTACACACTTAAGCTCCTAAGGTAGAGGCACCATCGTCATGAGAGACTCAAGATTGATCATTGCTTTCTTTCAAATACGCGCAATGGCAGCGACCTCGAGACACACAGAGCAAGTGGTCTACCGTCAGATGTTACTACCTCAGATCGGCAGTCGGATTGGAGATTTTGTTGCTGGAGATATGGCTACGACCCTCCGACTCTCCGAGACTCCAGTGCAGGCGAGCAGCCCTCTACTCGAGGCATCTTAAAAAAGTTAACACTGGACTGTGCTACAGAGAAGTGATGAGCTTGTGGAAAAAAAGCCTGACGAGATCATAAGCTTGCTTGTGAAAAAAACCTGACGAGATCATAAGCTTGTACTACTAAGCTGTGTGCATCTCCTTCAAGTTGGAGATGGCGGGCGGCTTTAGTACAGACATAGAAACAGAACGTCAGTTAGCCGGTCAAATCGCTATAAGCTATTGCACTTGCTGGAGATTGAGGCCCTTTAAATGCAAGCGAGCATCTTTGTGCCCGGAGGAGCTTAAGCGCGTAGCACTGGACTATAACAGCAAACCAACGAGCTTTAGAAAGAACGCTGACAGATACCTCTTCAACTAGGCAATGGCAGGGACCTCCATGCAGATGGAGGCATGCCGTGTGATTCATGATCGCTCGAGGCTCGGGCTATCGATTCAGCTTCTCAATGGTGGTGATGTACGCCACACAGAGAAAGTACTCGAGAAGGTCGTGTGATCCAAGGTCTGATGGGTTCATACGAAGGTGGCAAACTTTCAGAAGAGAAGAAACACGGGAGTCTTTCTATTAGAGAAAGCAGGGGGAGTCCGATGGTATGAGATGGCGGTAGCAAGAAGAACATTTGTAAGTGACAAAACTTGTGATATTACATGGTGTTTGAGTAAATACAAAGCATAAGATCATTTTCATGTAGCTGAAACTTCTTTTAAGGTCGGGGGGGGGGGAGGGATGGTCCAAATTTTTATGGGTTAAATATCACGGAAAACATTTTGCATCCAATCAATCTTTTTTATATGGAATTTCTTCTCTCTTGGTGCTCTTTTTCTATCTCTTGTGAAGATATCTTATTGTTATATGCCTCAAGTCCAAGAAGAGACATTCTCGAAAGGCACAATTTTCATCTCATCTTAAGATGATCAATAACTTCTATGTGTTAGCGTCTTCCTTTCCAAGAACTACTATGAATTCATTGTCTTAGAAGCACATGGTTGTGCTTCATCATCCAAGTCTAAGTAACTTAATGTCACCTTACTAGAGGTATCATCTTCATGAGACTTGTTCCACTATCTAGGAGGTATACCATTGTGTGAACTTAGTTAGATTACCACTCTTTTGCAAATATAACCATATTATCACTGCAACTATGTTTCCTATTTTTATGCCTCATGTTTTGATAAGGTCTTTCTATAGTAGGCCAAATGGATTCTCAATATGATCATCTTCTAGATGTGATCTCATCATAGTGGGTCTCCCCTTGGATGAGCCCTATTTCTTGCAAGTTCTTTAGGTCATGATGGAATCTCTAGCTCCACTATCCAATACATCTGAGGCTCCTTTTCAACTATATTAAATGAGAACTAAGGATCCACCTTATTGAATTTTTAAGCATGTGGCTACGTGAACAAGATGAAGATTTCTACTTGAGCAATTCCTTTAGAACTGGTATTTGGAAAATATATGATATTTTTTATAGATTTTATAGTTTTGAATCTCCAGATAGCATGTGATTATGACTGGAATGGTCATGAGCGATCCACCTTTGTAGATAAGCTTGACGCTTTTTAATTGACACACTTATGGGATGCAATAGGCATCTATGGTCACAAGAATCATCAAAAGATTTACCTTGATGCCCACATCAAAGACAAAAGAATACATGAAGGTAAATCTTTTGTGATGTTTATGTGAGGGATTATGCCCTCAACCTCTTTGTTTCCATGAAGTGTAATGTTGGTCATATGGTTTGATGATGTTCTCATTGCGACTGTGTACCTTTCATGATGCTTTGATATGCATGTTTTGTTGGCAAGGTGGATGGCCTTGGAACAATACATTGGATTGCCTTGTCATAGGCTTTCTTGGAGTCATGGAGCCCCACACATTTTTGACTTATTTTGCATGTGATCCTTTGATCATTGATTTTAATTCTCTCTATGAGATGATCTAATTGATTGAAAATTGTACTTCATGACGATGCATATAGGAGGGAAAACTATGAATTGTATGTAGTATATTCGCGTACATGTAGTATATTTGCATATCTTGGATCTGGTTCGAAGAACTCTACTTTGGAGTACATGTAGCTTTGTATATTTCCTAAGTGTATTCATGTATTGGATTTGTTAGAGGTTTCTAATAACAGTACACTTAATTTTGAGGTCATTCAATATATTGTATTTTTCTTGAAGATCTTATGTTTTGACACTTTTAAGATAATTCAAGTGGTTAGAATTCTTATATTTAAAAATGTTTATTTTACTAGATTTATGTGTATTATAAACATTTGATGTCTTTAAAATAACGTACTACGATTTCATTTGTTATATTATTGGTCTAAGTCTAAAAAAAATTAACAAAGTAAGATTATCAACTTGCTTTGTCATGGGATTCGGTTCAAACTCTTCTTTTGAAAGTTTGATCTCCATTGACATGCTCAATGTTTCATTCTATTGTCATATATCGTGAAATTTCAATCTTTTTTTTACACTAATTCATGATAGTCAAGAAATGACATGGTTAAAATTTGAAACCCTAATTTTTAACGGATTAAATTTAAGAATTAAAAAATGCTTGTACAATTTTGGACAATGAGAAACTCAAAGTGGAGTTCTTGTTTCCAAGTTCATACTTTTTTACGAACAAAATTGATTAAGAGAACAATGAGAGGTTGGAACGTTTGATTTTAAATTGAAACTTTAAGGTGGTATCATTGCGTTGTGATGTCCAAATGAGAAATTAACCTTTCATTAGGAAGTTAATATGATGTATGAAGAAATGAGAGAGTTCAAAATTTTGGATTTAAGATCTAGTCTTGATTGGATATGTATAAAATTTTGATATTTCTAACTTATTGCTTTGTCTACGTTCATTGTCTTTTTGGTCCAATCTTAAATAAGTTTAACAACAAAATAAGGTAAAGGACAATGATTTACTTGCATTGAGAAGTTTACACTTACTTTTTCACAAGCATGATTGATGACCTACTCTTCCATGATAATAATAGGATAGAAAGTAGAATTCAACATAGTATGAATTGGATTATAAATGGCACTTGAATAATTCCCCACTTTCTTGAATAGCTTTTTTCATGGGAAATTTTTGGACACCATGCCATGGATTTCCATGAACTTTGGTTTGCAAGTCTTTTTCATAAGAGTAGAAAATTATTATACCATTTGCACATAGTTTTTTGATTGCCAACTTTCCAAAAGCACTTTTTATGTTCCAAATGCGATGGAGCACTCTATTCTAAAGGCGATGCTAGTTCTTGACCACTATTGGGATTCACACCGATGTTGTCTATGGATTCAATACCCAATTTTCTTGGTCCATGTTAGTGTGATATAACGTGATTGCTTTCACATGAATGGAGAGCAAAAGCATCACTCCTTGAAGCACTATTTAAAAGTTCTTGGAGTGAATTGCCTCTTCCATAGGATATGCCAAGTGTTATGGGCAGATTTTTTATGCAAAAAAATTTATGATAAGACTCATTGGAATGGTAGAGAAGGAGTGTGTGGAAAGAGCCTTTAAGGACACTCGTATATAAAAAAAAAGTTCTTACTTTAAGGGAAACATCCCTCTCTTTCTATCACCAAAAAAAAACCCATGATTTGTATCTGGTTAGTCTTTGATAGCTTTAACTCCATTCGGTTAGGTTCTTTCTGGTTTCCTTGGTTTGTTGTAGGTATACGTGAAGTGGCTATGTAAACCTGATTCTCTCTCTCTCTCTCTCTCTCTCTCTCTCTCTCTACCTTGCATGGAGGTTCCCATGCCTCTTGCAACAAGATCATCATACTTGAGTTGCTTAGACAATTCCAACTAGCCACAAATCCAAAGGAGGAGAAAAGGTGCATTCAAAGATAAGCTCAAGCTGAGGCTTTGGACTGTATATATATATAAACATCACTTATTGATGAGATGAACATGAAAAAAACATGCGCACCCTATTGAGAGGATAGAGCCATATCCATGGAGTTATTTAGTGAACTCAAGACATTCCCACGTGAATGTGCCAAGCACACCACAATGCAAAGCCAATTAAATATCAAGGAACACGTAAAGCTATTCGGTTAGGGCACTCAACGGGACAAATGGTTATATTTCTTATAGATAAGATTGTCCAACAACGAGTCTTATAATATTTTCTCTAATCAAATCACTAAAGGCCAAGTCACACACATTGCAAACATACTTGAAAGGCTTGGGTGGTGCTTAGACCAAATGTATCAGTGAAATCACTCTTCCCATGTACATGGGAAAGGTAAAAATGTGTGTCAAATTTCTATTCTCGGAAGACGATGACTTGATAGAGCAAGAGATCTTATGCTAGGATTGGCCGTTTGAGAATTTTGTTGGATTGAATCTATCCAATGGCACTCTCCTACTAAAGTATGGAGGAAAACATTCCTCATACCTCTTTTTTCTTCTTCTATCAATGGCTTCATACCCAAGCAAACTTGTAAAGCTTCTGAATCCCACTATGTTCCAAAATGTCCATGACATAGGCCACAATAAAGTCATAGTACAGGATCTACATAAGGCAATAAGTAGAAAACGAAAGAAATCGACTCATCACAACAAAGTGAAGCCATAAGCTCAACCGATAAAACAATGTTGGTTTATCATGCCTCATGTGGAAGGCCATGAACTGATCATATATGTAGGTACCCAAGACACTTCTAGCCTCATCTAATGATTATTTTTCCTTTCTCGAGAAGAAAGTAACATCATCAAGAAACCCCCATCAAGCATCCAAGCCACAACAACTTTAACTATGGCGTACAATGAAACAAGTTTGGGTTCCAAATACGCTTAGGAATTGTCAAAATCAATCTAGTTAATTATGGATTCCTAAGCCTCTAATTATTGATCAAATTAGAGGTGTCTTAGAGTCCCAATATGCCAAATTCACGAATAAATGCATCACCAAAGACGCATAGGATGCACCAACTATCTAAACTAAGTGATGTACCTCATTCTTTTGTTTTCCACAAACAAACATTTTAGAGAGAAGGAGTGCATCTTATGTATGTACATATACTTTCCTTTTTGTCACATTCCTCACATCATAAGAATCACGCGGAAGGAGCATCTTCTTTATGATAACCAAGAGAGAGAGTTAGTTAGAGGGTAGGGCAAGAAGAGGGAGAGTAGAATGTTATGTTGGAAGTGATTCCTGTAGAGTCCCATACACTAAAATGTACAATTTTTCATCATGAACATCCATTGGCTATGGATGCTCCTCACACCATATGACACTATGAAATAATACTTATTTTGTTGTGAGCAATATCCCATTGAGGAGGTCACAACACGTGTATTTATATTTGAAACCTTTTCCAATCGCATAACCAAGGATGTAGCTCACTTTTATGTGCCAAAAGATCTAAAGAACTCTTAAAATTAGCATTGTTAGCTCTAGATTTCGCTAGATGCATCTAGTTTGTTTCCTTCGCTACATTAGAGCCATTTTTCTTCAACCAAGGTTGATAGGAACAAAAAATATTTTGCTGAACTTCAAAGCCTCTCCTCTTGGCACCAAGCAATAGTACAAAGCCCTCCTGGCTATGAAAACATTATACCATGCACATTTTGATCTCCCCAAGCATGATACGTATATGCAACGATACAAACATCTAGTCAAGGCCATCTATAGTTGTTATCAAACTAGGACAGAGGAAAATAATTTTGCACCCCACATTTTTGACACTTTCATCTATGCTATCAATAAATGGCCTAAATACCACACTCTTTTAGCTCCAAGATGCTCACACACACCCTCTACAATGCGATAATCTAGAAACTTCTAAGAGGGTGGAGTGTAGCATGGATGTTGAGGGACCTTTTGGTGAAGGGAACTAAGAGCACTTCCTCATATATTAGGGAATTGCCTCGACCAAACTTCAAGGTCCACCGATCCATAGGGAAATTGACAAGGTCCAAGAGGGAATGAAGCAAGGGATCCACCATGAGAAGAAGTAAGAAACCTAAACGCATGGTAGTGTCCCTAGAAAATGAAGAGGAGGAGGGGGAAGAGGAGATCCCTTAACTCCAAGGTCCACTTCATCTAGGGAGCATATTTAACAACCCATATCTAAGTAGCAAGGCACCTTGGATCCCCACACTAATTCTTCTGACTCCTCACTCATTTTTGCCTTCACTCAGCCTCAATCGTCCATTACTACATTAACTAAGATCTGGTTTCTTCTTGCCATCCTATCTTTTCTCCAATCCATCTAGCAGCTGAGCTCGAAGACCTCATCTCACCTCTCAGCCATCACATAGTCACCCAGCCCACATGTAACTAGAAAGACACCTTGGATCCCCACACTACTTCTTTTGACTCCTCACGCATTGCCTTCACTCAGCCTCAATCGCCCACCCCTCATGAGTCCATTACTACATCAACTAATTTGACTCCTTGAAATGGTCATCCACTCACCAATATCATATATCCACAATGAGAGGACTCACTTAATGCCAGATGCACTAACCTAAGAGCTCACTTATCTCACATCATAACATGAACCATTAGTCCAAAACTCAATTAGAAGAATGCATATTTTGAGGCAATGAGAATGGAGGTAAAGGCTAGAACCCATGAATTTGAGCAAGACAACACTACACTCAAATAGTAGAATGTGTAGCTTAAGAAGCAGACCCAACAATAGGATGAACGTTAAAACGAAGAGTTTTTTTTTTGTTAAATGGAGGTTCAGAAGAGGCCTACTCCTCCAGGCTTTAACTTTTGAAATTGCAACTGTATAAGGAAGGGCATAATACCCATGGGACCCCCCTTATCCCACAAGACCAAGGGTTTACATAGCTGGGTTAGAACGAAGAGTTGCGGAATGAATATCAAGACCTCATAAAATAAGAAGGAGCATCTCCCATATGGCTTCTTCTCTGATGATTGTTTCATTTATTTCTCGTCGCCTTGGATCTTCTGTTTTTTTTTCTTGTCTTTCTTCCTCTCATTCTCTCCAACCATCTCCACCTTCATTTCTATTTCATCGTGGTTTTTATTTTTCATTTTTGGAGGGTTCACAAATATTTTAAAAATACTAAAAGAAGTCTCCAAGAGAAGTTATGTTTTTTGGTCACTGTCGTCAAGGCAAATGATCATTGTCATTGACGCATATTGAGCTGCAGTCTAACTACTCAACCGCTTTTCGCCAAATCTCTGTACGATTTGCCTTTATATTACATCGTTTACTGGCTGAAGACTCTTGACTGAAGACTAAAGTTCGAAAGAATGTGTCGTAGTCCCCTCCAACATCTGGTGCAGCTGTTTTGCAGCTTGACGGTGTGGCCTTGAGCTATGCCCTGCGCGTTGCCGACAGGTGTTTCTTGCGACTAACGACTCTCTGGTCTTGGTGTCCATCGTGCACGTTTCTGTGTCCATCGCGACCGACTGAGGGGTGTGCAGTCGCGATTGACGGGTGGCACGCGATCGACAGAGGGCTGCTAAGCTGACATGGTTGCGATGGATAGAGGACTGGCGACGGTGGTCTCGTCAATCGTATCGAACTCCTTGTCGATCGACTGCTAAGCTGACATGGTTACAATGGACAGAGATAGGATTCATTTTTAAATTCTTAAGTGATACATCTCTCTGTGCAAAAGGCCGAGTATCATGTGAATGAGGAAGAGAGAAAGAGATGGACTTCAGTACACGTAAGTCAAGTAATAAAAAAAAGGGGGGGGAGAGTACATTCTCATGAGATTTGTTCCATTCATGGTCATGTAAGTCTATATGCATATGGAAGATTAGGAAACGATTTCATGGGCAGAGAGAAAGAAGAGAAGTTACATTATTTTCATGGGAGAGGTAAACTAGAGAACTTACATTGTGAAGCATATACAGTAGCACATACGAGTAAAAGTTTGCAAATGTGTGGATTACCGTGATCGCTGATCCCATTGATCTGTAGCAGAATCAACAAGAAAGAAAAACAATAGAAAGAGGAAGGAGAAGGTGACAACGATAAAGAAAGTGGCATAGACAAAAATAAAATTCTAAATATTTATTTGAAACGTGTAAAGTGAGAAAGCATGTAAAGTCAGCATTCATTAAGTGAAGTGTGAACCTACAAGAGAAACTTCAAGAAGGTTGGTGGTCTTCTCGAAATTGTCTCTCCATCGTGCAAGTCGGGGTCCTTCTCATGGCTCTGGTGGCCCCCTCCCTTGTGGAGAAGCAACCTGGCCCGGCCTCCGGGGGAGATTGCTCACCTAGCCCCTGTTTTGTAGGGGGGATCTTGTGTTTCCCTTGGGGCCTCCGAGGGTGTTGAGAATCCCTTGGTCTCCCTCAGTAGATCAACAATTCTATCAACACAAGAAGAGCTCAAGAAAGTTTGTCTTGTCAGACAAGTGTTTGGCCCTAGGCCCCCGCTCGAAAACCGTGCACCAGTGGCTTCGCAACCAGTGGTTCCCCTTAGGGTTGATTGTTTGTAAGTGTCAGTTCTTACCAGCCAGTCATATGTTGCTAGTCTTTGAGAATGAAGATATGGCGTTTCGATCCCTCGATGTCGGAACCTGGAAACTCGGGCAGGTGACCCTTTGCCTATTCAGATGGTCCCCCAATTTTATTCTCGACAAATCAAAATCTCTCCAGTACCCTCTCTAGCTCACTAACCTGCCATACGTTTTGTACAACTTCGTGTAGGACATTGTTTCTCCTATCGGCAAGCCAGGCATCATGGGGGGATGTTGGTGGTCTCATTTATGAAGGTGCGAGACATAATTCGTTCAACGATCGGTGGCACCCTCAAATCTGTGTCGAGGCTAACCTCAGCGTGTCGCTTCCATCAAAGATCAAAGTGGACTTGGGCAAAGGAGATGTCTGAGAACAAGACATTAATTACAAAAACCTACCTTATGCGTGCTGTCGTTGTGGCCAACAAGGCCACAGGATTAAAGATTGTCCATTGAGACAAAAAAGCAAGCAAAAACAAGAAGCCTCCAGAAACGCTCAAGACAACAAAGGGACATTGAATCGCCCTGCGAACGAAGAGGAAGTTAAGTGCCCCCACAACCCAAAAGCTGATGCAGACGGGTTCACAGAAGTCAAAAGAAGAAGGAAAAAAGGCCCCAGGGTGACATCTGAGCGAAACCATAAGCTAGATATCCCCTCAAAAAACTTGTATTGCAATCTGGAAAAGGATATCAATAAGCTTGATTTCCTAGGTAGGAACTTGTTTGAGGTGGACACCAGCGACAAAGCCCTAGAGATCCCTGACAATAAAGAAACCTACCAAGAGGGTTACACTACAACCAAAGAAGACAACTTTACCACTAGTAACGAAGATAACATGGATAGTGAAAGTTCCATCATTGGATCGACTATTCTAGAAACGGTTTCTAGTTCTTTCCAACAAGAGGAATCCCTCAAGGGGAAACAACCCATTGAGGTACCCTGGAAAATCCCCCACAAGAACAAATTGCTAAGTCGGGAACCCCTCCCAATGAAAAAGAAAGAGGAATCCAAGAAGAGAAAGGATAAGGCCCCCGCTTGCAAAGAGGGTACCTTACGACAATGATCATCATCTCGTTAACGTTAGAGGGCTAACCAACCCCTCAAGAGCAACCATCATTGGTCAATGGATTTGTGATATTAGCCTAAACCCAAAATTTATCTATAATCAAGAGACTAAAATTGATGCAGTAGGCCTCCAGAAACATCTTAGACATGTCTCGGCCTCGACCCATGTTTGGATTTTGACGTCGCACTCGCGGGGGCCCGGTGGGACAATAATTGGTATTAATCAATTCTGGTTTGAAAAGCTTGAGAACTCCAATGAAGGTGAGAGCCATCGATGGATATCCGTTTCCTTTGGTGCCCCCTTTCATTTTACTTTAGTTTCTATGTATGCCCCTAATGGGGAGATGGAGAGACTGAACACCTGGGTCTCCTTGGACTCACTCCCCCACAACGTGCTATTTTTTGGTGACTTCAATATGGTGGAGGAGCCTGCGGAAAAATGGAATGGCAAGGGCAGGTTCATCGACAGTCAAGGGAAAGAAATGTGGGACAAAACCAAACTACACTTGGATTTGGTCGAATTCAAAGATTCAAATGGCTTTTTGTGATCAAATATCCAAGTGGGCAAGGACCTGAGGAAAGCTAAACTGGATAGATGCTACACTGCTCAGATTATTATTCATCTATGGGGCTATCCTTCCCTCTTGCAACGCACTGACCTTGCCATCTTTGATCACTACCCGATCATTATCGCTTTCCAACCTTTCACCAAAATGTTCCACGCCTGCATGACCTTCTTCTCTCTCCCCTGCGTCCATCAAGATTCTCTTCTATTGAATTAAATTTGATCATCTCTCAAGGTTCTCGTCTATTGAAGTAAATTTGATCATCGTACTAAGCATCCACACTGATGGTAGTTGTCCTAGGACAAATCTTTATAAGGTCTCTCCGTAACCAATCGTCCATTGTAGTACTAGTTTGTATTGTGCTTAGTCTAGCTCTATTCTTCCAATCGCATTATTTTACAGATTTCTTGTGGTTTTTGTCTTATACACAACTATGGATGATACTCTCCATAGGTTAAACATCGATTGACAAGCATATGCCTTTGGAGTGGATTTTTTTTTTCACCTTAGAGAACCTAAGAGATTTGCAATGGTTTTGAGTAGTTCCTCACACTATGCCAAAGATATCAAGATGAGGTTATAACTATTCCTTTTGAAGTTATTTTTGCAAGTTATCTATAGGGTTTTGATTCAATAGAAAATACACTAGTTCCAAAATGCGCTCCATCAGATTTTGTACATGGTGATATTGGATCTCACTCTGCTTTGTGCACATGTGAAATATTGGTTTGTGTTCAATTTCCAAGTAGCTTTGATTATCACAATTTAATATAAGTCCTTCTCTATGTATGCCTATATGCCAAAGAATCCTACTTATTTCCACTATCTCACATGCAATAAAACAATCTACCTTGTAATCTACCTATGTGGAAGACAATGCCAATGTAGGCTGCTTCTTGCTAATCCAAGAGAATACTCCATATGCAAAAGAGAAGAAATTGGCTTTCTAGATTCAATGTCTCTAACCCAATCGGAATCAAAACAGCCTACAAAAGAGGTGCCCAATGCACTATAAGTAATACCAAAATTTAGAGTCCCTTTCAGATACATAAGCACTCAAATTATAACTTTCCAATGGTTCTATCGAGGCTAATTTGAAAACCCTCTCAAGATACCAATTGCAAAATGGATATCAGGTTTGGTGTTCTACAAATGGATAAGAATACTTAGTAACGTTTTGTATGCATTGATTTCTATAGGTAGTGAGTTTTTACCTTGTAATCTATCATCCCAAATGCCTCTGAAAAGTTTGGTGCATAGCTTGTTGAGAGATGAAGTTTTTTCTTGGTTGTTGCAAAACTGCAATTGCCAAAAAATAATGAAAGTGACCTAAAAAATTCATCTCAAAAATCTTTGTGGGTTTTTGGGATCAATTCATTATGGTCACCTATAATGAAGAGATCATTTCATAGAGTACAATGATAATGTACTTTCTAGCATGCTCTATTGCAAGATATTGTAGAGACACATGCATAGAGATAGTACAAACATAGAAACAAATAGAGGAACAATTGCACAAAAGATAGAGACTATACAAAATACTGGGTACAATCTCCCCCAAGCACTCGAGTGCATCCCAAAATTGTGTGCATTTATAGATTTTCATTACTTTTGAAGATACTAGTTACAATGAGGGTCAGTTCTTAGAAAAGTATACCCTTGGTGAAATATTTTCTTAGTTTTATTGAAATCCTTAACTTTCACTTTCTATAGAGATCCTTATCTTCTAACTCCCACTACAACATATGATGGGCATATCAATGCTCTCCATACTGATGTTCACCCACCTGCGCTGGTATGATCGTTGAAAATGTCTGTAAAAATCTCGTTAGGCATACCGATGGTCATTTGATCATCGGTATGACCGTTTAAACATGCATCATCTGTATTCGTTGTGATTGCCGGTATCCGTGTTGGTACTGACATTATTATATGCATCAGTATAAGCATCAATATGTGCACCGATAATTTCTTGGATTTATTGGTGCACATACCGATGCATATACTGACATTAGTACCGACACTGTCGTTTGAAACATACAAGGGACCCGAGAGCAAAAATTGAACATTTTGCACATCATTCGAATTGAGTAGTGTTTTTGTCGAACGTGCATGCATGAACTGAATTGTCACCTGCATTGTGTTGTGCACACACACACATAGATCTCTTTCTCTACACATGCACACACTCTATGTCTTTGGATCTCGCTTCTTGGTAAGTGGCATGCGTACTCTTACCCTTTCTCTTTCTCTATGATTTCTATTTTATAATTTCTCTTCTTTTTGGTTTCCGAAGAGGTTTTTGGCATTGATTCTTTGGAATTCGACGAAAAACAATGTTCATTACACTGTGATGACAATGATCCAAAAGAGAGACATACCTATAAGTGATTGTTTTATTCTCTATTGATAGAGAGAGAGAAAGAGAGAGATAGAGAGAGAGAGATGAAAGTGAGAGAAAATGAGAAAGAGAGAGAGAGAGAGAGACGAAAGAGAGAAGAAGAGAAAGAGATAGAGAGATCGGGAGAGAGAGACAGAGAGAGCGAGAGAGACAAAGAGAGAGATAAAGAGAGAGAATGCGAGAGAGAGAGAGATAGATACACACACATATATACACACATGCATACATACACACACATACACACACATGCATACATACACACACACATATACACACATGAATACATACACACACATATACAAACATGCATATACATAGGTATACATACATACACACACACTGACATACATACATACACACACTCACATATACATACATATTCACATACATATACACACACTCACATATATACATACACAAACATACGCATACATACACAAACATATGCATGCATACATTCACACACATTCGTACACACACATACATATTACATACTCACATACACATACACATACATAGGTATACATACATTCACACACACTCACATACATACATACACACACTCACATATACATACATATTCACATACATATACACACACTCACATATATACATACACAAACATACGCATACATACACATATACATACACAAACATATGCATGCATACATTCACACACATTCGTACACACACATACATATTACATACTCACATACACATACTCATGCAAATGTATGCATGCA
The DNA here is from genome assembly GCA_020310875.1 of Ceratopteris richardii. NCBI lineage: Eukaryota > Viridiplantae > Streptophyta > Polypodiopsida > Polypodiales > Pteridaceae > Ceratopteris > Ceratopteris richardii. Next base: position 125,683,196 of record CM035406.1, read on the forward strand.
TACACACATATACATATACTCACATACATATTACATACACACATGCATATACATACACACACATATACATACACACTTACATACATATACACACAAACTCACATATATACATATACACTCACACCTATACACACACTCACTTACATATTAGATACACACATGCATATACATACACACACATATGCATACAAATGCATATGCATACACACACATGCATATACATACACACACATATGCATATACATACATACACATATGCATACACACACATGCATATACATACATACACATATGCATACACACATACACACACATAATATATATACACACATACATACACACATACACACACATTATATATATACACATATATATACACATGCATATACACATACACACACATAATATATATACACATATATATACACATGCACACACACATGTACATGTTTTAGGTCTAGGTCTTTAGGATTAGGGTTTTAGGTTTTCTTACATACATATAATACATATAATAAATAAAATAGGTTTTTAATATAGAAAATTATATATATATATATATATATAAAACTAAATATATATAATAAAATATATAAAAAATAGGGATTTACCATTTTTTAACTAAATTAAATATATATAAGAAAAAGATAAGAAAAAAATTAGAATATATAATTAAATCCATATAAAAAATAGGATTTTAGTATAGATAAATAAATATGGAAATAGCTAGTGTTTCAATTCAATATATAAAATTAGTATTTTAAAGTTTTTTATCAAATTAAATATATATAAATAGGATTAGGGTTGTTAGGCATGTTTACACATGCATAGACACATATACACATATACACACATAATATATGTACACGTACACATATATATACACATGCGTACACACATATACATTTTTTTGCTCTATGTCATTATGATAAGGGTTTAGGGTTTTTACACATGCATAACATATATATACATATAATACATATACATATACACATGCATACACACAATTACATGTTTTAGGTCTAGGTCCTTAGGATTAGGGTTTTAGGTGTTTTACATACATATAATAAAAACAAATATATATAACTAAATATATAAAAAAATAGGTCTTTAGTATAGAAGAAAATATATATATATATATATATATATATATATATATATATATATATATATATATATATATATATATATATATATATATATATATATATATATATATATATATATATATATATATATATATATATATATATATATATATATAATTTTAAATATATACAATCCAATATATAAAAATAGAGATTTATCATTTTTTAATTAAATTAAATATGCATAAGAAAAAGAAAATAAAAAATTAGAATCTATAATTAAATCTATATAAAAAATAGGATTTTATTATAGATAAATAAATATGAAAATAGCTAGTGTTTCAGTTAAATATATAAATTAGTATTTTAGGGTTTTTTATCAAATTAAATATATAAAAATAGGATTAGGGTTTTTAGGCTCTGTACACATGCATACACACATATACACACATAATGTATGTACACATACACATATATATACGCATGCATACACACATATGCATTTTTTTGGTCTAAGTCATTACGATTAGGGTTTAGGGTTTTTACACATGCATAACATATATACACATATAATACATATACATATATACATACATATATGCATGCATACACACAATCACATGTTTTAGGTCTAGGTCCTTGGGATTGGGGTTTTAGGTTGTTTGCATACATATCATAAAAATAAATATATATAGTTAAATATATAAAAAATAGGTATTTAGTATATATATAAATAATATATATAAAAATAGGTCTTTATCATAGATAAATAAATAAATAAATAAATAAATATATATATATATATATATATAATTGAATTATATACAATCAAATATATAAAAATAGATTTTACTCATTTTTTAATTAAATTAAATATATTTAAGAAAATTAAAAAATAACATAGATATATAATATGCTAGTGTTTCAATTAAATATATATAATACGCTAGTGTTTCAATTAAATATATATAATAAGCTAGTGTTTCAATTAAATATATATAATTAGATATATAAAATTAGGCTTTTAGGGTTTTTATCAAATTAAATACATAAAAATAGGATTAGGAATTTTAGGTTGTTTACACATATATATATACACATGCATACACAGATATATATTTTTTGGTCTAAGTTGCATATGATTAGGGTCTAGGGTTTCTAGAATATATATGTTTAGGTCTTTAAGATTAAGGTTTTGAGGTTTAATAAGAAAAATCAAATGTTCTAAAGTGTTCATATTGTATGAGATGCCAAGTTTGGATCAAAGGAGAGAATGGCATGTCCTTGCACGTAGTTATCGGAAACGACAGATTTGTACTCCACATGTTAGAGAATATGGATCCTTTGATAAAAGTCGACTACAAAACCTATGTTACCATTCGCATGGTTTGCCTCGTGAGCAAGTGGACCCAAATGATATTAGGTTGAGTCATGTACACCTTCTCTGAAATCCAGCCATTTAGAAATGCATTTTTTACATCCAACTGATACATGTTCCAATTCTTTGATGCAACCACACTTACAAATACCCTGATGGTTGGCATTTTGTCCACAGGAGAGAAGGTTTCTTCATAATCAACTCCTTGGGTTTGTGTAAAACCCTTAGCCACAAGTCTAGCTTTGTACCTACTTATTGATCCATCAGAATTCCTTTTGATCTTATAGATCCATCTAGAACCAATTACCTTCATAGACTCCTTCTTGGTACTAGTTCCCATGTATCATTCTCCTTGAGTGCTTCAATTTCCTCATCCATAGCTTCTTTCCATTCTGCGTTGGTCTTTGCCTCTTCATATGATGCTGGCTCTTCAAATGACAAGTCTTTTGCAAGATAAATAGAGTGCTTAGTTACTAGTGAAGTGTCATACCCATATCTGATTGGTTTCTTGCTCTCCCTTTGTGATCTTCTAATTGCTTGGTGGGATGATTCAGGTATATCCTCCAACTTCTTCATCTTGACCTTGCCTTTGGACTTCCATGCTTTGAACTCTTCTACATTGATGATGTCCTCATCATTTGAGTTGATATCTTCATTTTGAGTAGGCTCCACCTTAGTGAGGCTTGGAAATTCCTCTTCCAAGTCATAAGGTAGTTTTACTTTCCTGCATTCACTATCAAACCAAGAATCATTTTCATCAAAGACAACATCTCTATTAACCATGAATCCCTTGTTTGAAGGATTTTAGAACCTGTATCCTTTCTGATTTAGATCATAGACTATGAAGATGCAGTTCTCTGCCTTAGGGTCTAGCTTACCTCTTACCTGAGAAGGGATATGCACATAAGCTACACATCCAACGATCGTGCAATGATCAAGTGAAGGTCTTCTACCATGCCACATTTCATATGGGGTCATCCCATCAAGAGATTTAGATGGCAACCTGTTTACAAGATAAGTGGCAGTAGATACACTCTCTGCCCATAGGTAGTTAGGTAACGTTTTCTCATTTAACATTGACTTAGCTATTTCAACATTTAATCTATTTCTCCTCTCTGCTACCCCATTTTGCTCAGGGGTATACCTTGTTGTAATTTCTCTCTTGATTCCTTTGTCCTGCAAGAAGGCATCAAACTCATTTGAGAAGTACTCACCTCCTCCATCTGACCTTAGTCTTTTTAGGTTTCTCCCTGTTCGGTTCTCGACAAGTGCAAGATACTTTTTAAAGCAACTGAATACTTCATCTTTGTGCTTCATAAAGTACAATACAGTCCACCTACTCTAATCATCAATGAAAGATACATAATACCTTGATCTGGAGATTGAGGGATCCTTACTTTGTCCCCATACATCTGTATGGACAACCTCTAGGTAGTCCTCATGCATGTAGCCTTTCTATGAGAAGGGTAACCCGTGAGATTTTCCAAACTGACAAGCACCACATTTATAAATCATGTGTTGCTTGGATACATTAGGTATCCCAAGCACACATTGATCTCTACATATTTGTTTCAAGGTTCTCTCACCAACATGCCCTAATCTTTTATGCCAAATTTCACGCTCTGATAATGTTTGATCTTTGTTACTATAAAGTGCAATGTTCCTTGTATCCTCGAGTTCAAAAGTGAATAATCTACTTGTCTGTTCTTCTTTTGCAATTCTCTTGAACCCATGCAGGGGATCCTCCACAAATGCTCCATATTGGTTGAATCTAACCTTCAAACTCTTTTCCACAATCTCTCCAACACTCATCAAATTTTTTGTAATTGTAGGTACATATAAAGCCCTACTCAATAGATTCTTGTTTCCATCAGAGTTTTTAACATTCCCTACTTTAATTAGTGAGTGCTTGGTGTCATCACGTCTTTATACCTGATGCTTACCCTTTGGTTCCTCAAGGTCAGAGAGAAGAGCTACATTGCCTCCCACATGATTTGAGCATCCTGAGTCAATGCAGAAGAGATGATCATCATTTATACCTGGTTTTGAAGTCATGTTCATGATAAGAAGAGAATCTTCTTGCTCCTCTATGTAATTGTTGTAATCTTTTCTCGATTTGTATCCTCCTTGGTAGTTGCTATTGTAATTGTTGTTGTAGTTGTTGTTGTATCCTTGGTGGTGATTGAATGTTCCACTTGATTGTGTATATCCACCTCTTTGATATCCTCTACCTCTGTGATTCTTGAAGTTCCTGAAATGCTCATTTGTAGTATGATTTGATAATCCACAAATATTGCATGGTGAGGAGTTATAAGTTCTCCCCCTACCTTGCTTGCCTCCTTTGCCCCTTCCTCTTGAGGTTCTACCTCTCCCTGTATAGTTGGCTTGAGAGGCAGTTCCTTCATCTTCAACCTTCTTGTTCTTCCCTTTCTCTTTGGATTTACTTTTATCAGTGTATAGGGCAAAAGAGGTATTACCTCTTGATGAATCTCCATTCTTGTTGAGTTTGGCTTCATGGGTAAATAGTTGCCTCATAAGTGTGGTAAGGTCTTGAATTTGCATGTCCATCTACAAGTCCATTGCAGTAGTGAAGCTCTCCAATTTGTCATTAGCTTGAATACCATTGACTACTTGCCTTACAATGTGCTCCTCTTCAATTTCTTCTCCTATGCTTGCCAACTGATCTGCTATATCTTTGACTTTGGTCACATACTTTCAAATACCTTGCTTAGGTTGCTTTATTTGAATGGTAAACTCAATCCACAGTTGGTTCTTCCTAGCCCTTGTGTTGGAAGAGAAATAATAAGACAATGTTTCCCAAGTCTCTTGGGATGTCTTACAGTTCCTAATATGGGGAAGAAGAAAATATGAGATTGACTTAAGTAGGACCTTGCTAATGCATCCTTGGCACACCATGTGTTGAGTCTTTCATGCTCCTCTCTTGTAGGTTGTCCTTTGCTTCTGAATATGGGCATCTCCTAATCTCCTGAGATGTATCCATAGAGGCTCCTTCCTTGTAGGTATGTCGTCATCCTCAAGGACCATGCTTGATAGTTGTTCTTGTCCAATTTATGAATGAAAGAAGGAAAACCATCTCCCATTTTACCTTAGCTTTGCTCTGATACCACTATTGGGAAATATGGATGAACACTCCAAGAAATGAGTAACTACAGCCAAATCCTGCTTAGTACCAGCCTCTTGTAGCTTCAGAGTTGAGTTGTGGGCCCTCTAAGCTTTCTAATGACACTATAAAAGTGCCTATGTACTTTGGAAAGGATGTGAGAAAAGATTGAATCAAAACCAACCACTTCCAAATAGAAGTATCAATGAAAACCTTCTATTTTTTATCACACACCTGCTCCTTGTTATGCTCAATGCTAGCAGTACAGTAGGAATGAGAAAAATTCCTTTTAGGGATATCTAATTAGCTTAGTAAGCTAATGATTCGAAGTGGAATCAATTGAAATGATGCACTCTACACAGAGCAATCAATTTAACAAATGAATCATTACCCCCAATTTTTTAGGACCTCTGCAGAGTTTGACCAGTGAGTGCTTCAACGTGCTTTTCTCCAAATTGGCTGAATAGATTTCCTTCGAATTTGTTATCATGTAGATAACTTGGAGCGGATTTCAACAAGCTATAGATCATTGAAAATGGTGGAGAATCGACTGAGATATGAGCAACACAAGTTGACTATTAGGAATGACTATAACAAAGAGATCATAGATGAACAATGTAGATGTATTGTATTAATGAACAATGTTGTACAAGATCATAGGCTTGATAATCATAGCTTGATGATGGGGAGTGGTGTGGGCTTCAATGTATGCCTCACACTCTTACAAAATGACAATGAAGAACTCGGAATTGATCACTCTACTCACGACTTTTTTTAAGTCACTTTATATAAGTGCTTCATTGAAATTTGAATTTGAATTCAACTTTTGGCTCTCTCTAAAAGTGATCCTTCAATGTAGGAAATATTCCCTCAATAAAGTAGTTACTTTTCTAACTAACAAATCCACGAGTTCTTGGTAGGTGATTACAAATATTCTCTCAAGTCAAAAACATGACTTTTACAAATATAAAAGGATAAAATTCTCCTAGCAATGGTTTCCATGGAGCTTCATATGTTTATGAACTTCAAGCCAAATGTGTGAGCTTGGACTTTGCCCCAACATCTTTGCACATATACCCTCACATATTAGAGGAAAGCTTGATCCAAAGGCTAAAAGTTGTATATTCATTGGCTATGACCAAAATCAGAAAGGATATAGGTTATATAATCCCACTAACAAAGGATTTACAGTTAGCAGAGATGTGGTGTTTGAAGAAAATAATTCCTCGTTTGAAGATGATTGCAAGAAAATAAAGTTGCCCTAAACTTGGAAAGTGATTTTCCAACTTAGACTCAAGGAGAACCACAAATATCAGAAGATTTCAACTCAAAAGATGAAGAACAGATTGACTTCAAAGCTTGGAAGTCCAAGGGCAAGATAGAATTCAAACAATTGGAAGACATTCCAGAGTCATCCAATCAAGCACCTAGAAGATCTCAAAGGGAGAGTCAAAAACCCATAAGGTATGGTTGTGACACATCACTAGTCACCAAGAATTCTATATGCATGGCTAAAGACTCTATATCAGAAGAGCCTTCTTCATTTGAAGAAGCCAATAAGAAGGAAGAATGGAGAGAAGCTATGCAGGAAGAGAAAGTGAAAGAATAAACTAAGCACATTTTTGGAAGTTATCTTTTGTTGAAGTTGAGAATAAAGAAGCTATATTTCTTCTTGGAAGTTGAGAATAAAGAAGCTATAATTTCTATCCTCAAAAATTGATCCTTTACTTCCTTTATAGAGGATCTTCAACTTTCTCAAGTTGCTTTATATCTACTGAAAAAAAGAGATGTGGGGATCTTTGAGAAGAGAGCCTAATTATATTCTCTAGTTCATACTCCTAGTATGAGCATCTCTATTTCCTCAAGTTGAAGTATAAACAAATATCTACTCTTGAGTGAGCATCTCTACTCAAACATGACCATGGGGAAGAAAAATGGGTGAGCAAAAGCCCCATGGTTGGAAAGAAATTTTGTATGTTGGGAAGGGAGCCATTCATATTGATGTATGGGTTGGCTTTAATCCCATAATAAATGTCCAAAGCAATCTCAAAGCTCTAATTAAAGAGCTTGTTATTTCCTATCATCAAGCAAGAGAGGAGAAGAACAACAGCCATGGAAGTTGTTCTTCTCTTTCCACACTAGTCGAGCATGTGGCTTGTTCAAATGTGTGGGTTGGATAGGTTTCTTGACCTCTTGCGTGCCCATTGGGTATTTAGAAATGTGTGTTGGGCCCTTCCCATGTGGAGGGGTCACAACTAATGTTGTTTTTACTACTTTAAGAAGAGTCCTTAACCTAGTATCGGGTGAGAGTCAACATGACTTTGCATTAGCTTGAGCTCCAGCATAAAATTATAGAGCAAAAAGAATCTAGTCCATGAGTTCAAAAGGTAAATGTACTGATTAGTTCTATGTACCAATGTTGTAAAGTCTACAACATCACCCAAAAGAATAAAATATCTAAGAGAACTAACGTATCTAGCAAGAGCGCCATGGCAAGAAAGAGGTCAAATCCACCCAACCAACACCATCCATATATATACCTCTAGGCCAATGGGGTGCATGTCCTTCACTTTGGCCAAGTTTCTAGCTGTGTCGTCATGTGCACACTTTCCCAAGGGTGATCACATGCCTTCTAATTTCCCAAGGTCTTTCACATGCCTTCCGACTCAAATTAGGATTCTTCTCTCATGTACACCCAAGTTGGCACTTAGAGAAGCTTCCCCCAAGACTAAGGTTCCCACACCTTAGGATAAATCAAGCCTACTGTTCACAACCATTCAGTTGGTAGTTCATATCAATAAATATCCCATGGGTTAAAACTGAGGGTTCAACTCAAGGGTTCTAGCATTTTCTACTTTTATCATCATGGACCTACGAAAGGTATCCATTTAAGTATTAGCATACATTGAATATGCATAATATATGACTATGGAATTAATTGAATGATTTTCAAACTCATCTCATATGGAACATGGTAAAGAAGTTTTAAAAGTTGATAGTATGCATTAGTACATCCTTAGAGTTTTGGTAAACATAGATGCATACAAGTAAATAGAAAAGCCTAATGAAGAATACTAGAGAGTCAAAATAGACCATAATTTGAAGCATCAAAAGGGAATATCCAAACGGAATAAAAGGATGGACGTAGCAATGATGGAGGTCAATATTACTTTGAAATCATCCATTCTTGTTTTCTTTGTCTTTCCATGATAAAAGGATGCATATAAAAATACATTTCAAATGAAGCAAGTGGTCTTATGCACATAGGAAAGTGCATATGTTTACTCATCTACATGATTTAGTCACATAATGCATAAATAGAATAAGGTATTTTAACATGGAAAGGATTCATCTCGTAAAGATTTTTAGAGGATGAATTTAGCATAAACAAGAATAAAAATCAGAAGCATGTATTAGATGCAATCTCATGCATACAAGGGAATTCCAAGATGAATTCCATATATCCAATTACAACCACCTTTTACTAAAATCTGATTCAGTACATGTCTGAGTTAATAACATCCTAGTGAGTAATTTTTCAATTAAGCAACTAAATACTTCTATTTCCCATTCAACACCTGGCACAACCTGGTGGAAAAGTTTGATAAAAATTTTGACCTGAATCCACACATCCCTTGATCAGAACTTATGAACTTCAAAAAATACTACCATTTCTCTACACAACTACTACTTGCCCTAATTTTTTAGTATTGGTTCCTTCATTATCACTTCGTCTTCTCCTTAAGGTTTTGCAAAAACCAAACTAACCTATACTTGCTCAATCTGATCTTGCTTCATAACTATACTCTACTTTACCTATTAGTGGTTCCTCATGTCCTCTATCTGCATAATTTGATTTCCTCTTCATGCCTCACTTTGCTATATCCAACTTTTTTTTTCCTTTTGCAACGGATTAATTATATTCATTAGCTTCACCTCATTTTCTGTACTAAATCCTATTTCAATTTTTTCGTAAGGATATTTAACCATGCACTTCATTTCATCCTAATATCTTCCCATATATTCTACATCTTCATATGTAACTCCTGCTTTAACCTCGACATATCTCCTTCAGACATTAACACAGCCTCAATATCCAAATCCTCCTTCTCTTTTCTTTATCTCTAACTATGCTTGACCTCTTGCATAATCTTCTCTTCATGACTTGCAAATGTTCTTCACCAACCATCAACCATGCTAATGTTTTATACTTTGACTCTGGCATATCTTTCACAGCTCTAAAATCAACTTTAGACATCACACAAACCAATCTATATGTCAACCTGACCAAATCAAAATAACTTGTGCAACTTAAAATCATATAAGCTTTTTCATTCACGTAAATGATATAATCAAAGGATTTAGCAAACATCTTCTCCACTTTTTGAGGACTGATTCAACAACATAAGTCCCTTTTAAAATTATGTTGCAAAGAAAATTATTGCCACTTCTTCCTACCTAGTAAACTTTGATGAAGCAAACTTTGATCGTGCATAATCCGATACAATACCTTTTTGAATTTTATAGATCTCCATACCTTGTCCGACTTTCTTGATTTTGGTTCCAAAATCAACTACTCCACTTGTACTACTGTTGCACTAATCCAATAGTAATGAGGTGGCTTACCTTGAAACTTATTCAATCTAAATCCAATTATTGGTTTTTCTACCCTATTTTGAAAGACATTAGCTACAATAAAGATACCTTGTCCCAATTCTTACACAGTCCTATATGGACCTTTATATCTTAATGTCAGTTTACTCGGATGTGGTCCTAATTTAGAGTTGTATACCATCACCCAATCTCCAACCTAAAATATTTTAAATTTAACATTCATACTCACCCAAGCCTCTCTCTTTCCTTGAATTATTTCAATAATATATGAGCCAACCAACTGATCTTCTTCTAGCTGCATCAAATACTCGCTTCTATGTTTTACTAATAATCCCAAGGTCATCTTTATAGCTCTTACTCTCAAAATTGGAACCACAAATTCCATTGGCACTAAAGCCATACACCAATCTAAATGGTTTCATCCCCCTTATTACCTTAAATTCTGTTCTACAAGACCATAAAGCCAAATCCAATTTAAGATCCCAATCTTTCTGATTATCCTGCACTATCTTCTTCAAAATTTTGATCAATGTCTTATTGGTACTCTTTGCTTGTCCATTGGTCTAAGGATGACAAGTTGTAGACATTTTATGCATAATCATATGGGTTCTTCTTAACTCTCAAATTACCTCATTTAGAAAGTGAGTCCCCCTATCACATACCAACTCCGGTGGAAAACCAAATCTGATAATGATGTTATGACATAAGAATTTTGCCACAGTTGTTGTTTTGTTATCCTTGAGGGCCACTACTTCAATAAATTTTGTACAACAATCAGTTGCCACTATAATATAACAATTTCCTTGCTAAGTTATTGGCTTAATGGATCCCACAAAATCCATACCCATTTCTGAAAAGGTTTTGGAGGCAACACTAGATGATCCAAGTTTCTATCTACATTATCTGGTTGACCAAGTTTTTGACAAATCACAGACCTTGTTGCAAACTCATGAGCATCCTTCAACACCATATATTGTCCACCACAATCCAGTTTGCAAAATCTTCTTCCTTGGGATCTCCTAAAAATGACCTCTTAATGCTGACTTAGAGTTTGCTTCCTACAATACTACGTTTCTCTCAAAATCAGGCACACAATGCCTGATAACTTGGTCAATGCCTTTCTTGTATAGAGCCCCTAAAATTACCACATATGGTTGACTCTTCCAAGAAAATTTCCTCCTTTGATCGAGAGATAATATCTCAAACATTGCCCAACCTATTAGAAATGCTAATAATTGATCATACCAAGAATCCAACTCAGCAACTTGTGCATTAAATAACAGAGCATCTGGAAACTCATCATCTACCCCTATTGGTGCTTCATCTGTTTCCAATCTAGTAAAATAATCTGCCATAGCATGCTCCTTTCGAGGAGTATGAACAATCACAAAGTCAAACTCTTGAAGCAACAACATCCTTCTTGCTAATCGTCCTATTAACAAAGGATTTTTAATCAGATATAATAATGCCTAATGATCCACATGAAAGAAAACCTTATTACCCAACAAATAATGTTTAAACTTATTCAGTGCATACACCATTCCCAATGCTTCTCTTTCTATTACAACATAATTTCTTTCAGTCAAACACAATATTCTACTTGCATAATAGATTGTTCTAAATCATCCTTTCACCCTTTTTTGCATGAGAACAACCTTTATAGCCACATCTGATGCATCGACAAATATGTCAAAGTCCAATGATCAATGCGGTGGCTCCAACACTAGTGCAATAGCCACCATCTTCTTTAATAACTGAAATGCCTTTTCTTAAGGCTCCACGCATACAAATGGAACATCCTTTTTGGTTAAATGTGTTAATGGAATGGAAATATTAGCTAAATCTCTGAGATACCTAGCATGCCATTTAATTTGGCCTACACACCTCATGAACTCTTTGACATTACTTGGACAGTTTGCTCCCTGAATAGCCTCTTTTGACATGGCTAATAACACTCCACTTTCCATTGAAATTACATTCTTATATGGATTCAACACCAATCTATAGTGTTTACGCCTTTCAAAACATAACCTCAGATGCAACAAATGCAAATCCATCTTACCAAAGACAGAAAAAACATCCACAAAAGCTCTCATGAAATCATGTACATATGGTTCAAATACTTTATGTGCCACATAATTGAAGGAAGGAAGTCGATTTTTTAGGCCAAAACTCATAAGGGTGAACACGTAGGCTCCAAATTCATTAATAAAATGTGTTTTATGTTGATCGTCTTCAACAACCTTAATCTGATTATACCTCGAGAAACCATCAAGAAAACTACACATTTCATGAACACCCATTGCATCTAGCAGTGCATCACAAAATGGCATGGGAAAAGGATATGTTATAGTTGTTGCATTAAGTTTTGTGTAATCCACACATATTCTTAACTCGCCATTTTTCTTAGGCACCATAATTATTGGTGACAATCATGTTACTTGGCTTACTGGTTTAATGAATGTTACAGCCAACAATTTATCTATCTCTTCCTTAACCTATTTTGCAAAGTTTGGATTCATTCTATACGTTTGCTGAACTACTTGTACTAGATCCATTTTTAAGTTAATCCAATGTTGATGTAGCTCAAGATCTATGCCTTTCACCAGTGAATATTCCCATGAGAATACATCTATATAATCCTTTAATAACTCTAATAATTCTTCCAAAAAGATTCCTTTTAAGTGCATACTAATTTTCAACATCTTTTGGGTCAACTTCCATGCCTAATTAAGCTCCTGTTACTCATCCTCTTTTACTTTATTTGAAATTTCATACTTCTTAGCATAAGTCTTTTCTACCATGTCATTAACTTCCTTTACTTCATACTCCTTGGCTTCCTTAATCATATTTTCCACCTTTGCTTCCCATAGATTGCTTAATTCTATGCATTCTATTTCTTTTCCTAGAAAAACTTCCTCAGTTGCATTCCTCAAAATTTTGTCTTGTTGTAATATGCCTTCGACATCGACATCAAATACATGAACCATTGTAGAATTGGCCTTCAAAAATGTCTCTTCTTCATCATCTTCAACTTCTTTTGCTAAATTGATTGTCTGAGCCACCAAAGGTTTCTCTCTAAGTAAGCTATTCTTCCTTGCATGCATTGGTATTTTCACCTTTCTTTTACCTTTGTTACAACCACCACATTCGAGCCCCAATCTTCCTTGACCTTAGCACTCCTAAACCATGGTCTACCAAGCAACATTTCATAAACAAATGTTGATTCTCACATTCAAATAACAACAAAATTTACCATTAATGTCGTTCTAGCTACTTCTATTTCTTGTTTCTTCAAGTTCCTAACGTTTGAGCTTTCATTTGATATTAAGCCATTTTGATCTGGAATGGTTCTGGAGCTGATTCACCTACCTTCATTTCCTTATATACTTTTTCCGGAAAAATATTCACACCAGATCCACCATCTAATAATAATTCTTCAAACCTCCTATCCTTAAACTCAGCTTTAATCATTGGTACCAAAAAATCTATATCCATTGGATCAATTTGATTAACAATTGATACCACCTTGTGATTATCACTTATATTTACCTACTATCCAAGAAGTCTATTTAACAACTTTTCCTTAATTGTTGGGACTAGTGCTACTAACTAGTAAGATGATATTTGTATAGGAGTATTAATATATACCTCAAACCAATCATTATTTGTTTCACTACTGATATTGTTGTTGACTTCTTGCTACTGAGCAATGACACACTTTGTATCGTCTAAATCAACTTTTTCCTGATTAGCATGACTTTGTTAAATCCTCTTCTGCACATGTTCCCTAATTCTTTTTTGCTCCTTCCAATTTATTGGTGCTTTTTATTTTGATCTTGTTACTACTAGGACATCCACCTCCTTTGATGTTGAACATTGATTACAATCACAACTCCATTCTTGCATAGGATCTATTCTTTTATGTACCTATGTTGCAGATATTTCAACCACCCGCTCCTTTCCATGTGTTAACTCAATCACAATCACATTATCTTGAGCCTCCTATTGATTTTGTTGTTGTGGTTGAACCTTGTTGGTTTGGTTGATTATACCTTACCATTGGCAATCCTCTCTCCTTTCTATTTTACCCATAATGGACAATTTGGCCCTATCCAATGATCAGGGTCAGAACAATATACACATGACCTTATCCTTGCTTGTATAGCTTCTTGATTTTCTTGCTCCGCCATGGAGTTCTTCCTTGTCTCTATCTGTTGTAACCTTATCGTCCTCTAATAGGTATTGCCTAATTCACTACCACTTCATTTCTTACTTCTCTCCTTGTATCTTGAAGTCCTCCCTCTATTCTTTTGATTATACCAACACTGAGCCATACTATGTCCCTCTTTTTCACAAATTTCTATGAAATTATTCTCCTTTGGAGGAAGTACCAAATATCTGAACTTTTTCAATTTAGTGATCAACTCTTTTTCTTTAAGGTGTTTAGTTTTATTCTTATGATTCTTCTTTATTTGAGCTTCCTCACTTTCACTATCTAAACATGTGTGTATCATCATTTTCTAAGTTTGATGTTGTCCCGGATCCATCTTGTTATTCAAAGTTAGCATACTTACCTTTTGTTTTTTCGAATCTTTTTTCTACTCTAGCCACAACTAATACTAGTACATTGAATCCACCTGCTATATCTATGCTAGTTATTGTGTTCCTCAAGCTACTTCTTAATCCCTTCAAGAAATACCTAGCTAACATTTCATTTATAGTTCTCCATTGCCCTGTAGCTTTTCCACTAAAATTCAGAATTTTTGTGCATAGTCTTCCACTAACATACTCCTATGCTTGATTGCTCTTAATTTTCTAAACACATCAGTCCGAGTCTTCTCTTTTCTAAACCTTTTCAGAAAGGCTATTTTTAATGCATTATAGTTTGCAAAGTGTTGAATGTCATACTAGCTAAACCAGATCATGGCCTTACCTTGTAAAGTATCTACAAATTGTTGTAATTTCACTGCATCATCATACAAGGTGGCATAGCCATTGGTTGTCCACTTAATTTTAAATTGAGCGGCATGGAAATTTGCATGATCTTTAGATCCTCCTCTAAATTTGGTTTTCTTGACACTGGGGTTAGGTCGTGGCTATGCCATATTCTTCAGCTTAGGAGATCCCCTAGATTTTTGTCTGGTAGTCCCCCCTAGTGGGTCAAGCTAGAGTCACCTTCTTGTCCTTGCAATGCCTCCTATGAATATCAATGTGCCTAAATATCCCCCCACCAACCTTCTTTTGGCTGGAATCATTCCTTAATTCACCTTCTTGGTCTAGAACAATTTCTTCAATATCTTGGTCTTCTGGTTTGTCATGCCACTTGTCCAAATCATCCAATGCATCAAATTGAGATGCAGGTGACTGAGCCCTTGTGCAATAAAATTTTCCAAACTTCCTCGATCGATGTGGCATTCATTTCTTGTCTTGTTAGAGACAAGATCATTAGGATCGCCAAATGTGTTGGGGTTAAGCAACACATATAATTTCACACAAGTTTTCAAGACACACTATAATCTGGAGCACCATGATTAGAACAAATTCTAAACTAAATCACATACAAGCTTTATAGGAAACTAAGCAGATTAAATAAAATGTACTTCATAGCAAGATTTGAAAAATTACAACACTAGAATAGAACAAAATAGAATTTTTTATTACCATAATAGCTTCAATCAAGAAATCTTTACAAGAAAGTAGCATCTTCTACATATGGCGATCACTTCACTCATGATCATTCTTTAAGTAGATAAAACATTTACCAGTACACATGAATATTCAATTAGTTCACCGGAAATTTTTGGTATATTAGATTACAACCACTTTTTACTAAAATCCAATTCAATACATATCCAAGTTAGTAACATCCTACTGAGTAGTTTTCTAATTACGCAACTAAATGCTTCTATTTCCCAATCAACACTAAGTTGAAGGTTAAGATAGCAAATGAATTATTTGTATGAAGTCAAAACCATAAAAGAATATTGGTATATTGATGTCACTTGGCTTGATAACCATTATCCTTTTATGCTTTTTATATGTTGTCTTAATAGACAACAAATCTTAACATAGATAGAAAAACCTTAAGCTTCAATTCGTCATGGATCCTAAAGTTCCATAAAAACACATGGCATGCCTGATAAGCAAGGCCAAGGACTTAAGCTTTAAGTCAAAAGTGTTTCTCTTTTTATTAGACCACAAATGTTAATAATACAAATTTGGATTCAAACATATCCAACAGAGAAATTAAAGCCTATATGAAACCCTATACACAGTGATGGGTAAAACGTTTCATAATCATGAAAGATGTCAAGAAGTTCAAAGGCCTTAAGAAATTCAGAGAATGTCAACCATTTCTTTCTTTTGAAAGAATCATTTATTCCCCAATAAGGTTATCCATTTTTAGACAAGAGGTACAATCCATTTGGAGCTTTATGAAAAATGATTCAAAATTGAAGAATTTTAACTCATTTGTGCATATCTAGATTGGCTAAGCTTATGATAGATATATGATTATATCCTTTGCAATAGATGCCTAGTTATGTCAACATATAATATCTAGTATTCAAATGCACGCGCTATTATCAACTGGTGTAAACAAGGATACCATGGATTGCATGTGATCAAAGAAATAGTTAAAATTTTCAAAGTCGTTTTTGAGTATAAATCAAGGCTTGGTAAGGATGCAACTTACAAGCATTTCTATAGGCTATTTGATTAGACTATAAGAAATCCTTTACTAAGATCATAGTTGTCTAAAATAATGTGAAAGCATAAACTGGATGGTATGGAACACCTAGGTTTATACTATCACTAAAGTGGATTTCGGTGGTATGGGACACCGCATTTAAGGACAATAAGATCTCAAGATCAAAGCTATTTAACAACTTGTCAAATCAAATTTAAAGAAAAGAAGATTGGGCACTAATAAAGATTTAGTTGGGCTTAGGAAATTGGCTGATATGATACTTCTAAGCAAAAGATACATTCCTTCAGTCTTTTTGAAAATTAAGGAGTCCATCTAAATAAAGTACCAAGTTTTTAAGATTGAAACTCAAATCAATGTAAGAAAGTGATACGCAAGAAGGAAAGTCATGAAGGAATTTCGATTGGGAAATAATCAAAAAATAAGATAGTCAAGGACTTGAAGCATATCTAAGAAAAATATATTTCTAATCAAAAGATACATTCCTTGAGTCTTTTTGAAAATTAAGGAGTGCATCTAACATAAAGTACCAAGTGTTTGAGATTGAAACTCAAATCAATGTAAGAAAGTTATATGTAAGAAGGAAATTCATGAAGGAATTCCAATTGGGAAATAATCAAAAGATAAGATAGTCAAGAACTTGAAGCATATCTATTGCAAGGTACTTAAGAATGGATACGATACATCATAAAATTTTGGATAGGTAAGTATGAAAACTTGCTTAAGTCAAAGGGATCACATATACATATTCATCCCTAAGAGGATAGTTAAAGGTTCAGAGATCATCAACCCAATCTTTAACACTTAAGCAAAATCATGAAGGTATGAGTTGAAGATCCCAAACAAATCCCGTGGTTAAATATTGATGATGAAGAAGGATCTAAAGGAGAAAATATTTGGTTTTCTATCAAGTTGATTTACAAGAAATTAGAAAGAAATCAAATGACCTAGTTTGGATAAGAGATCAAACATGTTATGGTTTGATAAATCATGTCAAGGAAAGATTAATTGTGGACTCAAGAAATCTTGAAAATATAAGATTACCTAGCATGAGAGTTAGAAACCTTAGTTCTTGCTCTTTATATGAAACCTAGGAATTCAAAGAGGGAATTCATGATCATATGAAATGATACGAGAGAATTGAAAAACTTGGACAACTAGTTTTATGAGTTTATCCTTACTCCAATGGTAGTGATTCATGTCAAACTCTTTAGATATATGGCTCTTCTATTTCAAATGGACCTACAAGGACTATACTTTCATGTTCACTCTCATCCAAATCTATCTCTCTTTTGGTAGCATCACCCCAACACTTCACTAACTATAGCTTGATTATGTATTGGATTGATGTTTATATGATCTTTTGAATCAATAAATCTCACCATGAATATTTCATATGCCTCTTCATTATAGCAAAAAGTAAACTGTTACTCACTTTCCCTTCCACGGCTCCTAGGGAGAGTGTCCAACCAAACACGTTGAACTCTCTTCTCTTAGATCCAAATCTATTATTATCCAAGATCTTCAATTAGATGTTGATGTACTACTTAGGAGCGAATATGTTTCTGCTCGGCACATTCATAGATGAGTAGACTTTCATTTCACAAAGAATTCTAGCTTGAATCATCTATTGTATATTATGGAATCATGGAAGGTTAGATGGATTTTTAATGTTTTAAATGTCTAGAAGGTTTTAATGTGGTTTTTGATGTGGCAGGTGAAGAAGCATGGGGGCGTGGATACAAGTGGATGCGCATAAATAAATAAATTCGAAGACTAAATCAAAGACTTCTAGAATAGTTATATTTAGGTTTATCTTATTGTAAAAGTAGTGGTTCGCTTTAGAAAGTGACACCTTTTGTAAATAAAGTAGTTTTACCTAAAAAGACGCTTCTAAAAGTGACGGCTCTCATGTAACTTCTATTTTCAGGACGTAATAGAAATAAACCTATAAATATGTGTACTCTAAGAGACTCGTCCATCAGAGTACACGGGAGGGGGGGGGATTGCACTGAATATCGTGTCGATTGTTTCTTTGTTTCTGATTCCTGTTTCGTCTTCTTTCTGCTTCTGTGTGTGCGTGGACTGAAGGTCCTGATAACAGTGGTATCAGAGCTTGGCACGTATCACTCCAGAGGAGATCGTCTGCCAAGGGGATTGTTTGCATTCTTTGTTCGTGATCCGCATCCGCTTTATTTGCATTCTCTGTTCGCGATCCAAATCTGAATCCGAATCCGAATTTTACACCTGCATCTTACTCCAAGGCATCAACTAAGGCAAAGAACTTAGGCAATACATTGGCAACATTGGCATCCAAGGCTCCCTTGGCGACCGTTGGCTATGCGCGAGGCAATTTTAATTTTGAGTGGCAATAGAGAGTTTTAGATTCCCTAAGGTAGGAGGATTTGAACCCACAACCTCCTACTTACAAGGGAAGTACTTTAACCACTACTCCATCTTTTTGACTTATCACTCTATCTCCCTTTTGTGATATTTACATCAACTTTCACCTCCCTCCTCCTTTTACAATTCCCAAGTTAAGCCCACACATGTCGAAGCGCCGATCGATTTTCCTAGGGGAGTGCATTACAAAAAGGGCATAACTTTCACTATATAACTCAAATTTTAGCATATAATATATCGTTGGAAAGCTCTTGGAACAAGAATTTTAACTAATGTATTAGATTGAGGATTCAAAATAGTTTGAAAGAGAGGTTTTGTTCTCTAGTTATGGACCCTATAACAATGGAGGATTTTGTCAATTCACCTTTACCTGGGGTCTCATTCGAGCAACAATTAGAGATTATGCAACAAGAACTTCAAGCAATTCAACAAGCTATACAAGAACGCTATGCTATGCTACAATTCAATGGACAAAAGGATGGCCAATTTGTCCTGTCATGGCTCTCTCTATTCAATGATTTCTACTCGGATGAGTCATATTCAGAAAATGAGAAAGTCAAGTTTGCCACCAATTATTTGTTAGGAAGAGCTCAGCTATTGTGGAATGATCTTTGTCATAGTGCATATTGTCCAAGCACATGGAAGGCCTTTCAAGAAGAGTTTAGGGATTCTTTTCGACCCTTACAGTTCAACCTACATGTTTGACAATTGTGGGCTAAATTTACATGGATGGAAGGTGATACATTTACAACCTATACGGACTAGTTCTACCAATACTTAGTAACTCTTTGCTTGCTTGAAGAATGTACTGTGAGAGACTCGTCCATTAGAGTACACGGGGGGAGATTGCACCCAATATCGTGTCGATTGTTTCTCTGTTTCTGATTCCTGTTTGTAGCTCAAGCGTAAGCACCACCTCCTTTATTTGTCAATCCGCGGAGACGTGAGGACCGGTATGAAGACCCCGAGCAAGTGAAGGCACAAGTGCGTGAGTGAAAGCACACTAACATGCACACACATACACGCACACACGCACAATGTAAGATCAAAGAGAGGAACAATGGAAGGATTTTGATTACAAAAGGAATCTATTACAAAACTGAAATCTACAAGAAGCTAACCTCAAAAATGAGCTCTCTAGCTCTTTTTATAGTTTTTGGACTAGTTTTGGCCCTGTCCAGACTTAGTGTCTGGCCTACTTAAAAATTAGGTTCCAGGGCTTATTTGAGGGCTCAAACGGAGTCTAAAAATTATGAAAATTGGTAGGATGATACTTCTAATGCTCCTCAAGCTCAAGGAGTGCTCGGCTTGAACAAAATGGAGTTACAAAAATAGAAAATGGTATTTACAATGGTTTTTAGTGATGAAAATCACTATTTTTGTAGGGGATTCTTCTGAAAATTTGACATACACTTCTTGGAGCTCCCTACTTGCTCTCTCTTCTTCTATATCCACTTCTTTGATGTGCTTCCATGTTTTATGCTTGACCTTGAGTTCCAACACTCCCCCCCCCCTCTCGAGTTTGTCGTCCCTGACAGACCCTTGTTGTAATGGTTGTTCTAGGTTGCTTTGAGAGGGAGTGTCCATTCGGATGAACCATAGCCGTCTCTCTTCCAAATGTGGCAAGGTTGGTTGTTTGGTTCTTCATTTGTCACTACGAGCCTTTGCAAGTTGTAATCCCTTGGTAGGTGCTTCTGCCTTGGATTCCAGCATGACTGTGTCGTTGTGAGTCTCCATTGATGACCTCAGATCGTCCGAAGATGATGTTCATAGTAGTCATGCCAAGTACTCATAACCCATAATGGATGATGGGTAAGTGTGTTTGTGCATGGGTTGAGTAAAATATGTGCCTTGTGCACGGCCTTGCAATGTAGCCCTATGCATGCTTACTTGGAAAAATGCATTGGAGGAAGTATGGTGCAAAAATTGGGGTCTTGAGCTAAGTGCTCAAGGGTATGTTGATGAAGAGGTTTCCTAATCTATCATGGTATGGTGCTGCCAAAGTGAAGATACTTACCATGGTGAAGGGTCAATTGATGTGTATCTCTACGTGTTGTACACCCGGCATTTGTGATGGAACATTGTCGATGAATGTCCATGTTGAGGGGCCACTGATGAAAATTCCTTTGAGTGCCTGGTCTGTTTCCTCTTTTCAAAGTAACATTTGCCAAATATTGAGAATTGAATTTCTTTATATTTCTTGACAAAAAACATTGGGTAACTACACCAAGCTTGGTTTCACATATTCTCTTTAGCTCACCATAAGCATGAGTCTTCTCACCCAGTATACATACAAGGATTTGCAGTGTACCCGAACTACCTCTTGCAAATATCTCCTTGGATGCTCTCGTACATACAGTAGTGAAGCATCGCTCAAGTTGTGGAACTTCAAGCTCTTCCCTCCTAGCATGGTAAGGGAAAACAATAGTTATGGATGCCATGTTCATGCAAAGTCCTTAACATCTACCAGATAAGGCAGCAATTATATCATCTGCTAGCCGAGGCACACTTCTATCCAAACTGATAAATGCCCAGTAATCAATAGCTCCACCCTCAACTAAGCAAGACTCATTCATGTTTCATGAGCCAAACCTGGGAACAAGTTCTTTCTCTCTCTCTCTCTTGCCGTTTTTTTTTTCTAGGAAAAATGTCACCAAACAAGACGACAGATGTTAGTATCAGAAAAAAATGATTGACATATGTCAATGTGCTCTTGTGCATGGGACTTTCAAATGTGTCTATGCACGGCCATGTAATGTGGCCCTATATTAATGCATACTTTGGAAATGCATGACCTGAATGGTGCAAAAGAAAGGGTTGTGCAAGGAGCACATGGTTGTCGCTTGTCGATGCTTGATGTCACTTGCAGATGTTGATGCCATCTTTGTTGGAGGTATCCATTGTATCTCGAGATGACAACTGATCATTCCTCTTTATAGGGATCCATTTGAGGACGGTCTGCGATTGGGTGGTGATCACCTTTGGCCGCTTCATGTTTGAATGATTTCTTGAGGGTTTGATCCATCGTGGTTGGCTCTTTGCTTTGATGGATGCTATCCGTGCTTTCGTCTTCAAAACCCATGTCCTTGCAGTAGAGGTTCTTTGATCTTTTTTGGAGCTCTGAGCTTGATTCAGTCCCTTACCTCGCCTTGGTGTCTTTGTTGTGCAGTTTGTTGCCTTGAAGTCCCCCTTTGGATTCTTTCTGAGTTTAGGCTTGATTGCTTTGGGTCCTTTGATTGGAAGTGGTCTTTTTTGATGATAAGTCATTGTAGGCCTAGACCATAGATTTTGAAGTCTAGTGTGAGGGGGCTGACTTTGTACAAGGGCTTTATTTGGTACCCATATCATAGTGCGATTCGGTTGGGCTCTATGTAATTTCTTGGCCACCCAAATTTTCTTGAAATTACCAAGAAAATGTGATTTCTGTTTCTTGATGTAAGGGTCGTTGGGGCCTTCTATGTGAGTTTTTTGAGAAAAATCATCTTTACATGGGGAATGCAACAAAGGTTGGTCCTCTATACATTCATGAGGCTTATGCAAGGGAACAATGGGTTGTGTGCTTTGAGATTGAGCTAGAGGTTCATTGATACATTTATCCTTATTACACATAGAATCTCTAGATGTACAAACAGGTGATGGATTGTCATGATTGACCATAGATTCGACATTACTATCCACCTCATTGATACAAAGTATTTGTTGATCATCTCCTTCTTGATGTTCCGAGTGTAGATCATCCCTGCTTATGGTTTCAAGAGGGGAATCCAAGTTTACAGGAAGAGAGGGTCCTTCCACATCCCCCGAACATTTGGAGTCCTTCATTTCTCCATTTTCCAAGGTCTCTTGTTATGTACTCAAAGAAGGATTAGATTAAAAAACATGAGTAGAAAGAAAATTTTGTTCATGAAAAGCACACTCTTTGAAAAGATGATTTTGTCCCGAATTATCATACGGTGGATAGTCATTAGGATTTTCCATAGATATATATGTAGAAGCACGCATAATAGGTGGAGAAGACAACTCAAATTCTTGATGATTTTGTGTAATGAACCTTTGGGTGCCAATGACCATGTCTTCATCTATAGCATCCATGACAAAGAATGTTTCAAAAAATTGCATATCACCCACCATAAGGTAACACAACTTGACCCATGCAATCATAATGTTCACCATCCATGAGGATAGAAGAATGAGTTGTTGGTTGAATGTTCTCAAAGATAATGAACACTAGGTCAATATGAATTAAATTCCACTCACAATTAGGATTAATATAAACACCCAACCTTCTATGGTCATATCCTATTCTGATATCCACAAAGTATTATCATATTCTCTTGTTGCAAATAAGGATCCCACCCCCTTAGACATTTCCCCCGTTTCCTTGACTCCTTGTAATTTTTCTCTAGATGTTTCACCCTCATGTGAGATTATTTCATGCACTTCATGTTTATCTCCCTTCTCTTTTCCCATCTTAGACCCCTTTCTTCTCTCTTTTGCTTTTTTCTTTCCCATGACACAATTTTTCTCCCCCTTGGTATTGCTTAAAAATCCTTTGGAGTCCCCTTGGTTCCCTAGTCCCACCTGAGGGTCAACTTCAAATTATCCTATCTGAAAATCAACACATTATTCTTATAAAAAACAGTTGAGGCCGTGTAGGATTCAAAACGAGCTTTCCAACGAGCTATAGAGCTCAAAAAATGGACTTTGGATGAAAAAGTTATGTCAAATCAGGCTCTTGGGGTCAAAACAAGGAAATAGGCACTTATGAAAAAAGCGCGATTTTGTGAATCTCAAGAGAATCGCAATGCTGTGAATCTCAAGAGAATCGCGATGCTATGAAATCAGAGAATCCCGATGCTGTGAAATCAAAGAATCACGATCCTATTAAACCAAGAGAATCACGATCCTGTGAAACTAGAGAATCGTGATGCTATGAAATCAGAGAATCGCGATGCTATGAAATCAGAGAATCGCGATGCTGTGAAATTAGAGAATCGCGATCCTGTGAAATTAGAGAATCGTGATTCTATGAAATTAGAGAATCGCGATCTTGTGAAATTAGAGAATCGCGATGCTATGAAATCAGAGAATCGTGATGCTGTGAAATCAGAGGATCGCGATCCTGTGAAACCAAGAGAATCGCGATGCTATGAATTCAGAGAATCGCGATGTTGTGAAATCAGAGAATCGCGATGCTATGAAATCAGAGAATCTCAATCTTGTGAAACCAAGAGAATCGCGATCCTGTGAAATCAAGAGAATCGCGATGCTATGAAATCAGAGAATCGTGTTTTTGAGAATCGCGATTTTGTCTTAGAGAATCGTGTTTGATCACAATCGTGTTCTTGGCTGAAAATCGTGATTTGTGAGAATCGCGATTTTGAGCACAACCAGAGAGTCGCAATTCTAAGAATGACCATAGAATCGTGTTTCTTTCAACAAACTTTTAGGCGGGAAATAGAAAATCACAATTTTTCAAAAAAAATTGAATTTTTCACAGAATCATGTTTTTTGGCAGGAAATTCAAATTTCTGAGTGCCGAGCAATGGTGAGCTCCGTATGTGCAAAAAATCATGAAAAAACACAGGCGCTTGCTCTCTCTTGCACTCTTTAACTCCTCCTCACACAATAATGCATGAAAGATGGTATGAAAATGGTGAAAATGCGCTAAAAAACAAGAAATTTCTATGAAGAAGAAGACGGATGAAGATGGAGATGATGAAGATGATGAAGATGGAGAAGAAAAATCAGAAAAATAATAGAAATGATAGTTTTTTTACCTTCCAACATCGCAAATCTACGATCTTACCATCACAATGCTCGTCCTCGGAGCTCTCCCCGGCAACGGCGCCAAAATTTGGTGTAGCTCAAGCGTAAGCACCACCTCCTTTACTTGTCAATCCGCGGAGATGTGAGGACCGGTATGAAGACCCCGAGCAAGTGAAGGCACAAGTGCGTGAGTGAAAGCACACTAACATGCACACACATACACGCACACGTGCACAAGGTAAGATCAAAGAGACGAACAATGGAAGGATTTTGATTACAAAAGGAATCTATTACAAAACTGAAATCTACAAGAAGCTAACCTCAAAAATGAGCTCTCTAGCTCTTTTTATAGTTTTTGGACTACTTTTGGCCCTGTCAAGACTTAGTGTCCGGCCTAGTTAAAAATTAGGTTCCAGGGCTTATTTGAGTGCTCAAACGGAGTCTAAAAATTATGAAAATTGGTAGGATGATACTTCTAAAGCTCCTCAAGCTCGAGGACTCCTTGACTTGAACAAAATGGAGCTACAAAAATAGAAAATGGTATTTATAATGGTTTTTAGTGATGAAAAACACTATTTTTGTAGGGGATTCTTCTGAAAATTTGACATACACTTCTTGGAGCTCCCTACTTGCTCTCTCTTCTTCTATATCCACTTCTTTGATGTGCTTCCATGTTTTATGCTTGACCTTGAGTTCCAACACTGTTTTATCTTCTTTTTGCCTTTCTGTGTGCGTGCACTGAAGGTCTTGATAACATCATCACTCATGATGGAGGCCTCATCAAAATCCTTATCAATTGTATCCATTGGAGAGGCGGCACATTCTTGTAAAACTTATCTTTTACTTTAAATATCATGGTTGTGCCTTGGTTTTGTAAGTGTACGATATCATTCCTACTATTGCACTATTTTTGATTGCCTAGGAAGTGCCTTTCTAAGAGCATCTCATAGTTACGCGCTTTGCCGAACTCAAAAATGGCTAAATTATGGTTAGATTCCATGCTACATGTATTCAAGAGCCACAATGAGTTTAGTTGTGAATCCATTGTGACTAATAGGTAGGGCACGTGTTCCCTTTGTTTCCATCAATATGATTGCCTATTGGCATCCTTGTTCTCCACAATGAGCTACTTGGTTTTCTCTCCCCATAAATGAGGTTTTGCTTTAGGTAGCTCCTCAATCAGAGGTGTGCAATGGTATTGAACTATTCTCAATTCGTCCATATATTTTGGCATTATAATTCTTCCCTTTGCACTGAGATGCTTGCTCATATACACTAATGTATTACAATAGAGACCCTTGATTAGAGGCAATGCTACTCATATCTTGGTAGCTTGTAACTTCACTGGATGTAGGTTCTCTTGGAATTTTTCTTTGGGAGATGCAACATAAGTTGTCTATTTGCTTTGGACTCTTTCTCGTAATTTCCTAGGCCATGATCTCTCACCTTTTGGTATCAATATCTCCTCATCCTTAACTCTAAGATTAGGTTGAGGTGGATCATGCACTTCGTCTTGGCTTGCAGATGGTTTTCCCTTGTGGCATCAGCTTCCAAAATTGTTTTTCCAACATATGCATAGAAAGAAGCACATTTGGCACTTTCTTGAGTAACTATTGTGTCACTTTGATCACTTTCTGGCATATTGCTAGCCATTTTTTGTCCAAGTTCACTCTAAGTTAGAAATTTTTCATGTTTTTATAAAGAAGGGCCGTCTCTTATCCTAGTGTGTTATGGCTTTAAGAGCATGTTTAAGTCCTTAGACTTACGATTTGCTAGCACCAAGCAAGGCTTTGTCCATTTTGAACTCTTTGTTCCATCAAACTTGACTTAGGTTTACTAATCTCTATTTGAATCTACTTTATCAAACATTCATCTTGAGATTGGTTGGGGCTTTCTTCTTTCCTTTCAACTTTCTCGTGCTATCTTCTATCCTTCTTCTCCCGTTAGGCTTCCAATGTATGCTTCTTGCACATAGAGGGAGGAAGTTAAATTTCAAGTTTACAAGATTTATCGTAGCTTTGCCTCAACATGTGTTTCCATAAAAATTATTTAGTGGTTCTTTGAATCACTTGATTTCTCATTTGATCATGGACAACTAACATAACTACAAACTCATCTTTTGTTTAACTTCTTGAATGTACATTGGCTACCATGTTGAGAGGATTCGGTTTTGCAACCTTGTATAGGGGAGGGTATGGGCTCAAGCCATGTTGGTTAAATTTCCAAGACACCCATCCACATGTAGTGGTGAGAAGTGAAACCAGTTCTCTTCGAAGATTAGTGAGCCTTTTTTTTGTGCAAGAAGCTAGCCTAAGAGCTTTGCTTTAGTTATTGGACTAATCTGATTATCTACTTCATATACATATAGTCATGTGAACATATGTTTGTAAAATTCAAAGGATAAATCCTTGAACTTATCTTGGTCAAATGTAAAAGCTAAAAGTTGAGAGGAATCATGTGGAAATAGGGATCCAAAATCCATGGCTCAACTTGGAATTAAAATTCAAACCACTCCTAAAGTTCATGTTAACTTTTAGATGGATGAATCATTAAGATTCAAATTCAAAACCATGCATAAATGGACCCTCTTCTTGTTGCAAAAGAAGGGTCAGTTTTTTTTGCACTTTTTGAGCTGAGTTGTTGATAATACATTGTACTCACCTCAAGTGAGAGCATTCCTCCACAGCCTCCTTTTATCATATGTGCAATATCAATACACATTATGATTCATATATCTTGAGTATTCATTCTCTATGTACTACAATATAGTACCTTGAGGTACATAGTAACTTTTGTGGTTCATTTCTCTATGTATGAGTATCCCTTTTCGAAACTTTCACTTGGGCTAGGACACTTATACACTTACATATGAAGTCTCATTACCTTTGAATAAGTAGATCTTGAGTTATGAAGATTTGAATGTGATTGTTTCTGCACTTCATCTTCTTCCTAAAAAGTCAAGGTGACCCCCCAAGTTTTGTTATAATTATTTTCCTTTTTACAGTGAAGCTAAACTCATTAGATAACTTGACTTAGGTAGCATGATACTTTAATTGAATGTGTGAAAATCTATCTATTCAATTTCTAGTAAAATGTGCGCTTTGAGCATTCTACTCTAAATTTCACTTTCTAGAATAGAAGTTTTTTGAAGTCGTGAAGTAAAAACTCATCTGTTTTGATGCACTCATTTGGAAATGAAGTTCCAAAGGACTTACTAGTTCTTTATGCATAACAACATATTATATATAAATATAGTGCTTGTCAATTTGGTAAATCACATAGGCAACCCTTCACCAAGAAAGGCTACATACATGGAGACCTATTGGAGTTGGTCCATGGAGATGTTTGGGGACCAAACAAGGAGTCTTCAATTTTTGGATCAAGGTACCATGTGTGATTCATAGATGATTTGTTGCAGATGGATTATCTTATATTTATGAAGCATAAGAATGAAGTATTTTCATGTTTCAAAATTTATTTGGCTCTTGAGGAGAACCAAACACTCAAAACCCTAAACAGATTAAGGTCAGATGGAGGAGAGAATATTTCTTCAATGGCTTTGATTTTTATCTCCAAGAGAGAGAGAGAGAGAGAGATGAAAAGGGAAATCACCACCAGATACACTCCTGAAGAAAATGGAGTGGTAGAGAGAAGTAAGAATAGTTCTTGTCTTTATGAAGCATCAAGATTTGAATTATGGCTGAATGGGTGTTTATTCAGTTCATTTGAAAATTTTCTTTTAGTTGTACGGAAAGTAGTTTTTTTAACGTTCCATAGTTGCAACAATGTAGGTTGCTTCTTGGAAGACCTTGAAATGGGCTTATCCCCTGCAAAAGAAAGATATCCAGAAGTACTCCTTCTGTCATCCTTACAACCTGCCCAATGTGCATTTGAGTAAAGCTTAATGTCCAAATCTGATGTGTATGGGAAGTAAAGACAATGATTTTGAGTACCTTTGAGATACTTCAACATCCTTTCAGCAGCTTCCAAGTGAGGTGCTCTAGGTTTATGCATGAATTGACTTAGAACACTTACTCCATAAGATATGTCAATCCTTGTCAAGGTTGCATAGTTTAGACTTCCAACTATGCTTTGATATCCTGCAATGTCTTCAATCAAATCACCTTTGCGAGCACTCAATTTTGTTATTTACCTCCATAGGGGTGTTAACTACCTTGGCATTCTCCAAGTGGAACTTCTTCAACATGTCCTGCACATACTTCCTTTGAGTGATGTAAATTCAAGAGTTAGTGTAGACTAACTCAAGTCCAAGAAAGTACTTCAAAAACCCTAGGTCACTGATTTTGAACTCTTGCATCATTTGGTTCTTGATTTGTTTGATGCCATTGGCATCACTATCTATAGAAATGATGTCATCAACATATACACATAAGTATATCATCTCTCAATTACTTCTCTTGACAAATAGAGAAGAATCTACTTTGCTCATCATGAATCCTTGATCTTGAAGATAGGTAGTTAATCTATGGTTCCATGCCTTAGGTGCCTGCTTCAAACCATAAAGAGCTTTGTTCAATTTGCACACATAACTTACCTTGCTTGGATCTTCATAACGAGGAGGTTGAGCCATGTAAACCTCCTCTGAAATCTAGCCATTTAGAAAGGCATTGTTCACATCTAGTTGATACATATTCCAATTCCTAGATGCAGCCACACTTGCTAATACTCTGATGGCTGGCATTATTGCCATAGGTGAATATGTCTCTTCATAATCAACTCCTTGGGTTTGTGCAAAACCCTTAGCCACAAGTCTAGCTTTATACCTGTTTATGGATCCATCTGAGTTCCTCTTGATTTTGTAGATCCACCTAGAACCAATTACCTTCATTGATTCCTTCTTGGGTACTACCTCGCACGTATCATTCTCTTGGAGTGCTTCTATTTCTTCATCCATAGATTTCTTCCATTCTGCCTTGGTCTTTGCTTCTTCATATGAAGAAGGTTCTTCAAGTGATAAATCTTTAGCAATATAAATGGAATGCTTAGTAACTAATGAAGCATCATACCCATATCTGATTGGCTTCTTACTCTCTCTTTGTGATCTCCTTAAGGATTGGTTGGATGATTCAGGTATGTCTTTCAACCTCTTCATCTTGGCCTTGCCCTTTGATTTCCATGCTTTGAACTCTTCTAGATTGATGGAGTCCTCATCATATGATTTGATGTCTTCAATTGTGCTTGGCTCCTCCTTGGTGAGGCTTGGAAATTCTTCTTCCAAGTCATATGGAAACTTGACTTTCGTGCATTCACTTTCAAACCAAGACTCATTCTCATCAAACACAACATCTCTACTAACCATAAATCCTTTGTTGGAGGGATTATAAAACCTATATCCTTTTTTATTTAAATCATACCCTATGAAGGTGCATTTCTCTACCTTAGGGTCTAGCTTACCTCTGAGTTGAGATGGAACATGCACATAAGCAACACATCCAAATATTCTACAGTGATCCAGTGATGGCCTTCTACCATGCCATGCTTCATATGGGGTCATCCCATCGAGTGATTTGGATGCCGACCTATTAATAAGATAAGTGGCAGTAGAAACACTCTCTGGCCACAAATAACTAGGCAAATTCTTTTCATTAAGCATTGATCTAGCTGCTTCCACAATCAACCTATTTCTCCTCTCTCCTACACCATTTTTCTCAGGGGTATACCTGGTAATACTCCCTTTTGATATCTCTATCCTACAAAAATGCATCAAACTCATGGGAGAAGTACTCACCTCCTCCATTTGACCTTAACCTTTTTAGGCTTCTTCCTGTTTGATTTTCCACAAGTGCAAGATATTTCTTGAAGCAACTGAACACTTCATCTTTATGTTTCATGAAATACAAGATCGTCCACCTATTGAAATCATCAATGAATGACACATAGTACCTTGAACTTGAAATTGAAGGGTCCTTGCTTAGTCCCCTGTTGAGAGCAGTATGGGCACCCAAGGACTGACTAGACAAGGAAGCCAGCGAAGAGAGTCAGAGCGAGATGAAGGAGTAAGCAGACAAAGCAATCGACGCAAATCTGGCAGATAGGCCCTTCAAATTTTTCCAAATCAACATCTTTATAACAGTGATTCTTATCACTAACAATCATTGTAAATACTATTTCATATTTTTGTAGCTCCATTTTGTGCAAGCCAAGGAGTCCTTGAGCTTGAGGAGCCTTAGAAGTACCTACATATCAATTTTCGTATTTTTTAGACTCTGTTTAAGCCCTCAAATTGGCCCTGGAACCTAATTTTTAACTAGGCCGGACACTAGGTCTGGACAGGGCCAAAACCTAGTCAAAAACTATAAAAAGAGCTAGAGAGCTCATTTTTGAGGTTGGATTGTAATTGAAATGAACTTGTAAGAGCTTTTTGAAAGTAATCTAAGAACTCCATTGCTTCTCACTCTTTGTCTTGCCGTGTGTGCGTGTGTGTGCATGCTTGTGTGCTTCTCACTCACGCACTTGTGCCGCCACTTGCTCGAGGTCTTCATACCATCCTCACGTCTTCCCGGATTGACATTAAAGGAGGTGCTACTCATCACTGAGCTACACCAAATTTTGGCGCCGTTGCCGGGGATCGAGCTTTGAGGACGAGCGTGTGATGGTAAGACGTAGATTGGAGACGTTGGCGTTGTAGGTAATTTCTCTACTTTTCCTATTTTTCTCTTTCTTACTTTACCACCATCATCACCATCATCATCATCACCATCTTCCACCTCCACTTCCATCATCGTGAAAATTTCAGTTTTTTGATTATATCACCTTCTCCACCTCATTTCCCTCATTTCACTTGTGAGAGAGAGCGAGAGAGCGAACTGTTGTGTGCTATTGTCTGCATGTTTTTGGAGTGTCTTGCAGGTTTCAGCATCATCATCCCCTCCAGCACGTCGTGCAGGTACGGAAATGTGCAGAACTGTCTCGCAGTCGCTGACTCCTGTCGATCGCGATTGACAGAAATTTTCACCTTTTGGTAAATCTGAGTGCACCACAGTGGACTAGAGACCCTGCACACCACCTTTCCACCAAAATTTTTGAAAATCTTGCAAAATTTCAGTCCATCGCGATTGACAGCCCTGTCCATCGCGATTGACAGCCCTGTCCATCGCGATTGATTGCCTGTCCATCGCGATTGACTGAACCTCTGTCCATCACGATTGATTGCCTGTCCATCGCGATTGACTGGACCCCCTGTCCATCGCGATTGATTGCCTGTCCATCGCGATTGACTGAACCTCTGTCCATTGCGATTGACTGGACCCCTGTCCATCGCGATTGACTGGACCCCTGTCCATCGCGATTGATTGCCTGTCCATCGCGATTGATTGAACCTCTGTCCATCGTGATTGATTGCCTGTCCATCGCGATTGACTGAACCTCTGTCCATCGCGATTGATTGCCTGTCCATCGCGATTGATTGCCTGTCCATCGCGATTGACTGCCTGTCCATCGCGATTGACTGGACCCCTGTCCATCGCGATTGATAGCCTGCCTGTCCATCGCGATTGACTGACCTGCCTGTCCATCGCGATTGACAGCCCTGTCCATCGCGATTGACAGCCCTGTCGATCGCGATTGACAGCCAATTTTAGCCAAATTTTTTAGGGTTTTTTAATTGAAGAGTTGGGCTAATTTTGGGCATAAACATTTTACTCTAGAGCACATAAGGAGGCCTTAGGAAAACAACTTGGGGAAAACCTGTTGCACAGTGATCCTGTTTGAACCCTGTCTTAACCCTAGAACCCTGAACGGTCATAACTTTCTCATACCAAAACCGATTGCCGGGATTTTTGTTTTGTTGGAAAGCTCGCGGGGAGTACAACAAAAACATCGACTGGTTACGGTTAAATTAAGATCAAGAATATTAGATAGGGTATTTTTAAGTTGACCATACCCAGGGGGAACAAAATTCAGGGATCTCTAGAGTTGTGTCCAAAAAGTCATAGTGCAAATTGGTGAAGTGTTACATGAATGAAAGTGATTGGTTTTGTCTTTTGAATTTAAGTCTTGAGCTAACAGTGGGCCTTTTACAGGTCCTTTGGGAGCATCGAAGGGTACGCAAAGCAAGAGTAAGTGCAGGCTTGGGAACGCGCGTCCTGGGCACACCAGGGCAACAACACAAGGAAAGGAACTCAAGGTTGGAAAACCCGCAACACCCTCTTTAAATTCTTAGTTTAGGCTAAGTGCGGGTAGTGTTAGAAGTAATTCCAAGCAACGATAGGCACGAGATAAATCAAAGACTATCTAAGAAATCAAGTTCAAGTCAAGAGATAACATGTGTGTATGAACGACAACCTTAAAGGAAAAGAACCTAACGTGAAACGACCAAACTAAAGTGCGAAATTAAACTCAAGTATTCCTAACGACGTGATATCAGACAAGAGTATAAACACGATAATCAACATAAAAAGGGGATTAAGTAATTGGTACAAAAGGACTCTGCAACGAGGTTGTACTCTGGGCAAAAATTGGGCTACTTAAATAGGCATATGAACCTTAGATCAGGACGACATCTAGTAAGGGATAGACAAAGCCTTAGGTCTTCAGAGGCTAGTGTCAACCACACTACTAGGTCGTGGGCCCAGCAGTTGAGCCACCACTCATACTACCCAAGTTCTGAGTCTAGTGAATCCGAGATGTCTCAAGGTATGGAGAGACCTACAGGCAGTTCAGGAGTGCCATACCTGCACAAGGTAGAAGGCCCTTACAAAACGCAGTTGGAATACCTTAGGACCAACCGATTAGGTGCCAGCATCTATGAGGACGGCCTAGGAAGGTCTGTGGTACAGATTAAGAATCCTGATCAATCCATTGGACTAGAGCACCCAGCTGTCAAGTTCGAAAACGGAGCATACTCGGACAAAGAAGGAACCATATATGTAGTCACCAGTCACCCAGATAGGACGGACGAATTTGGAAATGTGATCCCTGAAGCAGACTTAGGTGGCCTGGAGCAAGGAAACATGGGTGCAGAACCTAGAACCCCTCGAGGTAAATCGGTTCTCACTAGGATTATCACACCAGAGTGGATTCCCCAGGATAATAAGAGCATAGATTTGCTCCTCAATCGAGAGACGGACGAAGCCTTTTGGAGGTACAAACCTGATCGGCCAATTGATATAGGAACAATCATGATCTATGAGTTTAAGGATCCTGATAGCCCAGGTAGAGTGACCTACTTAGATCACGCTTCGGAGAGGATCTTTGTGGTGACAGAAAATGATAGGCATGCTTACACTTGGAAGGGTGAATTCGTTTTCTCCCAACCAAGATCGAATGTATCCTATGGTCACCCTGGTGCTGGAACATCCCAAGCTCATGGAATGCAAAGAGACAGAAGTAGAGATAGACCAGAAGTAAGCTTTGCCAACCCAGTGGGCAGAGAAAGAACAAGGACGGAAACAAATAGAGTAGAACCTGAGATACTTAGAGCTCACAGGAATCAAAGAAATGCGGATGAGTTCCCTCTACCACGACCTAGAGAGCACACAAGGACTTTGAGGCCGACTCAGCTAGTTAAGTCCATGAAGAACTACTTCGATGGCACTGGAGATCCATACGATCATGTGGCTGAGTTTAGGCAAGTCCTGAGAGCTGAACAAGTGGAGGATCTATTCACGCAGTACAATGCCTTTGGTCTGACCCTTAGGAACACTGCCCTGACATGGTTTCAGCCACTAAATGAGAGGCAGTTTAGGAGCATAGACCAACTCCTAGAGGCTTTCATTATTGAATTCTCTAAGAGTGGCATAAGGCATAATACCTCCTCGCTGATTCACAGCTTCAAGCAAACCCCTCAAGAAACCGTGAGACTTGCAGGAAGAAGATTTAGGCAATACTTAGAAAGATGCCCTGTTTCGGAGCTACCCACACCAGCTAAGCAAGTGGCTTTATTCTTGGATGGATTGCTAAGTACCAAATTGAGATCTTATGTGTACTTGAAGGACCCTAGGACCATAGAAGATTGTGTACGCATGTGCATTGATATCGAGGATAACCTAGGGGAGGAGTTAGAGCTTTCCAAGATATACAAAGATTCGGATAGTGCCTCTAACCTCTCTTCCACGCAATCCACATCAATTGAGGAACTTGCAGAGAAAGTAGCTCAGAAATTAGGTGTAACTAGCAAACAAATCCCAAGGTTTGCCCCTGTGAAAAGGTGCTATACTTGTGGTGGCAACCACATGGCGAACGTATGTCCCATTATGGCTCAGCCCCAAGTAAATCCTAGTAGCCAGTACTGCACCATAGAACGGAGGTACACCAATCACACCGCACAAGATTGCCCCTACAATAAGCAAACAGTTAGGCAAACTTACCCTCAACCCTATCCACCGCAGGGAAGATACCAGAACCAGTACCCTCCACAGCCATATGGCAGGCCACAGCAACCTTATCAGCAACCATACCAAAACCAACAAAGACCTCAGCCTGTGTTAGCACAACAACCCCCTGCCCCAGCTAATGTGATCCCAGTAAAATATGCAGTTGCAGAAGAAAACCTGAATAGAGCTATAGTCCCTGTAACCCCAGTGCTCTCAGAAAGTGATCCCAGTGACCATAGCTTTGATCTACACATGTTGATAGTCCCCAGGCTTACTACATGCAATCTCCTGAACATGGTGAGTCCTACTATAGTGAAGAATCGAGTGAACCTAGTTGGGAGTCAGATCACACAAACCTCATGTATACAAACCCCAATCCTAGGCCTCAATCTAGGCAGGTAAGATCTCCATTCCCTAGAGGACCATGCTACAGATGTCAAGGAGATCACCTCATTCGTAAAATGTCCCTTGCCTCCACCGACACAACCCCAGTCAGTAACGATCCAGGGTTTTTGCCAAGACTGTGGAAAGGAACATCTCTTACGAGACTACCCTAGGAATCCTAGTAATATGCCAAAAATTACTCCTATTAACGTTATTGGGTTAGTGGTAGATTCCACAAGAAGTGTCACTTCCACTACACCCGTGCAAGTGATCATTAGAGCTCAAGCGTTGCAGCAAAACCAAGGTGTAAACCAGGAGAAGAGCCCAGATGTTAGTGAAGCGGAGAGCATGACAAAGAAGAGGACTAGAGCTTGGAGAGATAGCCGTGAACGTATGAAAAGGCAATGGGCAAAGAAGATGAGTGAACTTGAGGAAAGTCTATGAGAAACCAAGGCCAAGATCATAGAGATAACATCTCAACCGCACTCTCACACATTCCCACCGCTACCATCCCCATCACCCTCCACCCCTCCACCTGCTAATACACCCCACGTAACCCACCCACCACCCCAAGCAGGATCAGTCCTAGCAGATCCCACTCCCGAAGACCTTAATATGATGCTTAAAGCATATCAGACCAGAATCCAAGAAGGGCCAAATGTAACTAATCATGAAAAGTGTTACCCTAGAGCAGAACTAGAGCTAGAACGAACCAAAATTTGTGCTAAGATGGTGGAATTAGCTCAGACCATGTTTGAGGTCAGTCGCCTATTTAACATCTCTAGCTCAGCAAAGACGCAGTTGCACTTTGATGGACTGCTAGAAAGAATAGAGAAGCTAATTGCACAATCAGAGAAGGAACCCGCCTCTCAACACAAGGACAAGGCAAGTGAAAGATTAAGCATTCCTGCTCAGGAAGCCTATGTGCCTGAAGCCTATGTGCCTAACTCTACGGAGCCAGACACATCATCTTCTATGAATCGGTTCACACTAGAATTCCTACGCGAGATTCAAGAAGACAAATGGGCTAAAGAGAGTGAAGTCCCTCCTCCTATTGAACTTGTGGATGATGCACGCGACCAATTCCCACAAGACATCCCATCCATTTATGAGGAGCAGGAGAGCACCCACTCTCAGGACAGACTAGACTTTGAATCTAACTCTTTACAAGAATTACCCCACTTCACAGGCCCATGGGAAGCTAAGTCTACTTGTATGAGAGCACCCACGGTCATGGTACGAAATGAGGACTCAGTCTTACCTAGGAACACAGAAGTAGTGAAAAACACTAAAGTGCAGTGCAATCTCAAGTTAGAAGAGCTACTCAAGGTTAGACCTGAATTATGGAAACATGTCGTCAAACAAGTACAAGCGATAGTGAAACCTCGTTCCCAGGTAGGATCCCAAAGGACAGTGCCAGAGATACCCTTGGATAAGATAGGAGATATGTGTGAAGGTGAAGAAGGGAACACCTATCTTCCCATTACCTACCAGGAGTACACCACCAAGGCAATTTTGGACTCAGGTGCCGGAGTTGCAATTGCCACCACTTCCCTATGGAAGCGTTGGGGCAAGCCAACACTCAGGCCAACGAGAATGAAATTGCAGATGGCCGATGGTCATATTGAGAGACCCTTAGGATTGCTAGAAGGAATAACTCTCACCACCTGTGGTGTCGAGTTTGAGCATACATTTGCCATATGTGACTTCAGCAAAAATCATGCCTATGAGATGATTTTGGGAAGACCATTTATGCGACAGTTGCAAGTGGTACAGGACTGGGGAACCAACTCCTTGTATTTACAACACTTAGGTGTTACGACCAAAGTCAATCTCAAGGATTACTCTCATAGAGATGTCCCTCCTATCCAATGGAACCCCATCCATAGAGCCAAAGATGATACGGAATCGGTGCATTCCATGGGATCAGGATCCTCATGGATGCATGAAGACACCCACTTATGGATGTGCAAAGTAGCAGTAGACGAAGAGAAGAGAGAAAAAGCCAGAGAGGTAGGTGCAAAAGAAACCCATAGATCAATCCAAGACCTAGCCTATGCACCTGTAGTTTTTCCAGACGAAGAATTTGAACCTCACGGCTGGGCAGAAATTTTAGCAACCATGGATGTAGCCATCAATGAGGAACAATGGACACCTCACTGTGATGAGGATGGCTATGACATTTCAGTCTTCTCCATAGAGCCAATCATGGGAGAGGCAGTTCTAGAAGAATGCGAACCTAGCCCTGATGCATTTGAGGATGCAAGTGACTCCGATCTAGAGTCAATCATTATGGACCCACCTTTTGCATCAGATGAAGAATACTTCCATGAAGTAGAATTTCAACCCCAGAGGCATGGAGAGCTTACAAATGATGTAAGATTAGCAACACATGTGACCCCGAAGGAAGAAGGAAAGAAACGAAAGAAGAGAGAAGGCTCACCAGAAGAGGAAGAATCTTTGTTTGAGGTCCCGGAGAATTTTAAGAAGTATGAGATAGATGACAGGAGAGTCATGATAAGAATGCCTAAACGAGAGGCACAATCAGGAGAGGCCTATTATAACAAAGAAACCACCAAGAAAATAGTAGTGGCCCTAGAAGAAGGAGAGGAGAGATGCACGTACATAGGCCATGACCTAACAGAGGAAGAAGAGCATGCGCTAATAGCCTTGCTAAGAGAATACAGAGATGTATTCACTTGGAGTTACAAGGATTTGAAAGGTGTTGACCCTGACA
This sequence comes from Ceratopteris richardii, assembly GCA_020310875.1. Lineage (NCBI taxonomy): Eukaryota > Viridiplantae > Streptophyta > Polypodiopsida > Polypodiales > Pteridaceae > Ceratopteris > Ceratopteris richardii. The sequence continues at coordinate 125,721,730 of CM035406.1, forward strand.
TATGCTCACACACTATCCCCATGACCTCAGATGCTAAACCCTCTAAGCAAAAGCCCTATACATATAATGATAATTACGCTGCCAAGATTAAGGAGGAGATAGATAGACTGGTTGAAGCTGGATTTATCTATGAAATTGAGCACACTGAGTGGGTATCCCCCATCGTAGTGGTGCCCAAGAAGAATGGCAAGCTGCGTGTATGCATTAACTTAAAGAAGGTCAATGCAGCCACAATCCGAGATAACTATCCACTTCCCATCACAGAACATCTCTTAGAAAGAGTGGCAGGCAAGGAAGTGTATAGCTTCCTTGATGGATTTTCGGGCTACAATCAAGTCGCCATTGCTCCAGAAGATCAGCATAAGACAGCTTTTGCCACAGAGTGGGGTATATTTGCCTTTCGTGTAATGCCATTTGGGCTTACCAATGCACCAGCAACCTTCCAGAGACTAATGTGCCATGTATTTAAGGAGTTCCTGAGGAAGAATTTAGAAGTCTATGTTGATGATCTTTGTGCTCATTCCAACATTAGACAAACCCATATTCCTGAACTCAGACAAATCTTTGACAAATGTAGAGAATATCAAGTCTGCCTGAACCCAGAAAAGTGCGTTTTTATGGTCAGGCAAGGCAAGATTCTAGGACACATAGTGTCAAAGAATGGCATATCCACTGATGAAGAGAAAGTGAGAGCCATAGCCGAGCTTCCAAGGCCAAGGAATGTCAAGGAAGTACAAGCTTTCATGGGACATTGTGGTTACTACCGCCGGTTCATTCACATGTATGCTGTCATTGCAAAGCCCATGTATGGACTTTTGACTAACTTTGAGTGGACTGATGAATGTGAGAATTCCTTCCAGGAGCTTAAACAAAGATTATGTTCAGCACCAATCTTGACCACACCAGATTGGAATAAGCCATTCCATGTTCATGTGGATGCATCCAATTATGCCATTGGATGTGTGCTTGCACAACCTACTGGTGAAGGTAATATGGATCTTCCAATTGCCTACGCTAGTAGACAATTGAATGCAGCTGAACGAAATTACACCACTACGGAGAGAGAAGGCTTAGGCATGGTATATGCAGTTAAGAAATTTAGACACTATTTGCTTGCAAACAAGTTTAAATTTTTTACTGACCATCAAGCATTGTTATATCTCGTAAACAAGCCATGCAATACAGGAGGATTAGTAAGATGGTTTCTCTTGCTAATGGAATATGATTTTGAGGTTGTGGTAAGGAAAGGGAGGACTCATTTGAGAGCTGATCATCTTTCTAGGCTCACATCTGGAGAAGCCCCACAAAGAGTATCAGATGACCTTCCTGATGCTTACTTGTTTAACTTGGAAGTGGTACCGCAGTGGGCTAAGCCATTAGTGCCAGTATTGACGTACGGGCCCAACCACCCAGTAATAGCCACACAAGATAGAGAGGTCGTAAAAGCCCAAAAGTATCACATCATGGCAGGAAGTATGTACAAGCACACAGATCAAGGGATCTTGGCCTGTTGTGTGGAAGAGGATGAGTACTCTAAATGGTTGCAATTAGCACATGTAGGTGCATTCGAGCAACACTATTCAAAGCAACGAACCCTACAAACACTAAGGAGACTAGGAGTACATTGGCCAACCATGGAAGCGGATGTCCAAAGGTTGTGCAAAGAATGCCCAATCTGTCGCACTAAACCACCGGTGGAACATGCCACTCTTTATCAAGTGTCCATAGTGCCAGATTGGAGTGAACCACTAGTATCCTTCCTGAGTTCGAAAACATTCCCTCCAGACATGACTCTGGCTAGGAAAAGGAGTTTAGAACAAGAAGCCCAGGATTACTCTCTCATTGGCGATAATCTATACAAACGTGGTAAAGATGGTTACTTGAGACTATGTGTCCATGAAAGTGAATATTTCAAGATCTTGGAAATTGCTCACCAAGGTGTAGCAGGAGGACACTTTGGACCAGATCGGGTGATCAAGGCAATACTATTTGCGGGCTTCTGGTGGCCGACCCTTCACATGGATGCACATACCTATGTGAAACGGTGTGATGTCTGTCAGCGAACTCAGTATCCTATACGCAAAGATGAGATGCCACTGAAACCTATGATGGGTGGACGTGCATTCTCTAAGTGGGGAATAGACTTTGTGGGCCCTATTAATCCCCCAGCTAAGGGTTCACATGCTGAATATATCATTGTGGCCACGGATTATCTCACCAAGTGGGTGGAGGTAAAAGCTACGACAAAGAACGACGCTCAGACAACTGCTAAATTCTTGTTTGAAAATGTATTCACAAGATATGGGCTACCTATAGAGCTAGTAAGTGATAGAGGCACTCATTTCTTGAACGAAGTGATTGAAAATCTACTCCAAGAATTCTTGGTAGTTCATAAGAAGTCTGCCCCCTATCACCCTCAAGCTAATGGACAAGCCGAAAGCACCAACAAGATCTTATGCAATGTACTGACAAAATTAGTGAACACTAAACGCTCTGATTGGGACAAACAGCTACACCATGCTGTTTGGGCATACCGAGTCGCCTACAAAACGGTACTCCAAGCCACCCCCTTTCAGATGGTATTTGGCCAAAACGCGGTGCTACCCTTGGACTTCTTGATACCTACATTGAAAGTAGCACAAGAGCACGAGTGGACAGGTCATGAACTCTCCTCTAGACTTTTTGACCTTGAACGATTAGGAGAAACAAGACTGAGAGCAGCTGCAGGGATATATGCAGCTAAGAAGAGACAGAAGGCATACTTTGATGCCCATGTGAAGGATAAGGGCTTGAAAGCAGGAGACTTAGTTTTAGTCTACACATTGAAGCAACATGCAAGGAAACTGGAGAAGAGAGGCTACGGACCTATGATCATCAATAGGATCTCCACGAGTGGAGCAGTACAACTAGCCACTTTAGAGGGTGATGTTCTCCCAAACTATATTAGCGGATGCAGAGTCAAGTTGTATCAGGAACCTCTCACAGAGGAAATGCTAAGTCGACTCAACACTGCTAAGAAACGCAAAGAGGAAGAAAAGCGAATTCGAGAAGAAGCTCAAGCAGAAGCCCTAGAGCGCATACGGAGATTGAAATTAAGAAGACAAGGTAGAGAGCACTCTAGGCAAGATGCATATGCAGATCAAGGATATGACGTAGCTATGTGTGAAGTTTCAGGTGTTAGCTCACATAGGATAACTGATCGACGTCCTTTCATAACCATAGATATAGGACAAGGAAAGAGTGCAAGGACTGTAAGAGACTTGATTGACTCAGGTGCAGCCACTAGTGCTGTTAAATTGTCTTACTGTCAAGAGTTGCAATTAAATGTCAATCCTGTGGAAGCATATCTCATAGGATTGGGGGGCGTGGAAACCCCTTGCATGGGCGAGGTGGAACTTCCCCTCTACATTCATGATGAGGCAATGACAGTTAAAGTACTAGTGTGTCAAGATGAGGACCTCACTGAACCCCTTGTCTTGGGTCAAGATTGGATTTATGACCAAGTAGTCAACTTAAACCTAAGAAATGGACTTCTTCAGGTATGGGTGAATCAGACTAGAATTACAATTGAGTTAAATAATGGAGCACTCAAGGAACTAGGAAAGACACGGACTCCTGGTCCTTCCAGGAGTACACATGAAGATGACCATGCTGTTCTTGTCCAAAACTATGTGTTGCAGAGGAATGATGGTTGCAAAAAAGGAGTCAGGGATGCAACGGAACTCCCTTCTTTTCCAAAGGCCAGAGGGAGGCGACAACCAAAGGTGGATCAAAGGCAGAAGAAGCAGAGTAATACCTATGTCGGAGATCAAAAGTACCTGCGCAGCAAAATGTCTCAGCAAGTGAAACAAGTGTGGGTGCGGAAAGGCGAACACCCGGTTGCACTCAAGCCAACCACACGGGCAAAGCCTCTTACTAGTAACCAACAACACGATACTAATAAGAAGTCTTTCAGAAGCTCATCTGCTAACGTGAAGTCTATTTGGGTGCCCAAGAAGTCGATGAAGGCCAGCCCACAATCAAGACAAATTTGGGTGCCTAAGGCTTGTTTGCGGGCTCAAATAGCTACACCAAGAACACACCCTACACAGCATGATCCATTCACTCGCACAACCGGCATCCACTCGTTTTCAACACTCAGGAACACACCAAGGCCCATGAGCACGAACAGAATCACTTGTAAATGGGTCCCTAAAAGGCCTCATTTTCAAGCTGAAACACCTATAATGCTCTCGAGAGTCTCTACGGAACCAAGAGCAAAACCCATCCACTGCATTTGGCAGCCCAAGACTTGTAACAAACCCCCGGACCCCAATTGTAAATCCATGACCACCTACTAACCGCTTCACTCTCACTTACCATCATTCCGCTTAGCTCGTAAGTCTACCAAATTCCTAACTACACACACTAGCACCGAGCACTTATTAACCCCTAACCACTCCCGAACTTTAAGTTAATGTTGTAACAGGGGACACCGTGTCATTTTTGTGTCCATTGCAATGTTAACATTTATTCATATATTCTCACAGAACCAGCTGAGAAGTTTTCAACATGGCTGAGGCAGCAGGAACTAGCTCTCACACAGAAACAAGCCCGCAAGTGGTGGACTTAGACAGTTTACCCGTTTTGCCTGAGACAAATGAAAGACGAGAAGAATTGTAGGCCGTCAAAATCATACCTATTGCGGACCCTCCGCGTGGCCACACCATGCCCGTAGGAAAGACTTCACACTGGTTTACCGAGGTGGCAGGACCCTTGGGTGAAGGAACGTACCTATGGGAATCAGAGTTGGACTTCAATGGGAAGCAAGGCAGATACCATTTCTTTACAAGAGAATTTGAGAAATTACAAAATGCAGAAGGTCTACGTCCGATATGGGAAAAGGCAGGATTGAGTGCCTATTTCAGTGCACGACTCCCAAAACCTGACTTCATGCAATGCTACTACCTCATCAACACCTTGACTCCAAACCAGAACCCAAAAGGTGCAAGCTCATTTGTGATTCCATCTCTGACAAAGGGGAATGAGCTCAAGAGGTTCAGGCTATCAAACAACTTGGTGAGAGAGGCTCTAGATATGCGCGGAATGCATATTCCTACAGAGAAGGAAACCCTAGTACCGGATTACATGAAGAATCGAAGTCTCACCAAACTTAAGGACATGGTATCCATGATGCCTAATATTGCAATACACCTTCGCATGTGCATGCAACACTTTGCTTTTCCTGCACAAGATAGATTCACCATGCCTCCCAAAAAGATTTGGTTTAGTTTGTATCTGGCAGAGACACAGAGCCTCACCATCAACTTACCGCACTGGATAATAGATTAGATACATCTAGCTCACAAACGATGGCCGCGGAAACAGGTTTTATATGGTTGCTGTGCTCTGACGAGAATCATTTATAGGTGTTTGGCATATGACATCCCTATTCAATGGGCCTTAATGTGGAATCGTGTAGAGCAGCTTAGAGGCAGGACATCCACTGGACCCCCTTCTAAGAAAGATGAGAGGCACTGTCCAAGTCCCATGTGCTCAACCACGTGGAGCCACCCTAACACCAGATGTTACCCCTCCACCCCGAAGAGTCTGACCATTCACACTCCGACTTCCAAGACGCAGCATCAATGGTTCCACCTTGATATTCCCTCCTATCCCAACCGATCTTGAATTTCCCAGTGGTGCACCTTTGGAAGAACTCACTAATGAAGATTTCGAACAATTATTACAAGATGTAGAGCTGGAGGCAGAAGAGGCACAACAAGCGGAAAACGTGCAAACGCAGGCCACAACCTCCCAAGCACCTGTCACACCAGTTGAAGTGGATGAAGAGGATGACGGAGATGAAAAACAGGAGGAAGATGAGGAGGATTATGATCAAGAGCATTAGGAGGAGCAACAAGAAGTGCCAGAACTTGTAGGTGCACCAGCATATACAGCTCAACTACGAAGGTTATACGACACAATCAAAGCAGTACAAGAAAGGCATCAACTCTCTCTTGTATCCGGTCAAGCTTTGATGCAAGAAATGCTATCAGATGAGGGGGTGGACCAACATTTCATTGACACCCTCAAATTAGTGTCAGAATCTTTAGGAGTTCCGGAGGCTGTCCACATTGCAGTCTGCCAGTCCGTGAGGTATGAAAAACGCAGAGTTGACACGTTACCACGAGCAGGTAAGACTATCAGGATACCCGTCACAGAACAAGAAGTACCCATTGAAACAACAGCTACCCCCACAGCCACCACTGACCTCTCTGCCGAAACCTTTGTTCAGACATCACCCATCTCACCCCAGCATCCTCCATCACCACCTTCTCCACCCCCACCACCACCTCCCACCATGGAAGAAACGACAGTCATCACCTCTACCTTTACTTATAACCCATCCTCATTCAAATCATTCTCATTTCGAGAACCCACCTCACAAGACAGCCTCTTCTCCTTCGTCACCAATCCCTTGTACACTTCATCCCTTCTATCCTCTGAACCCATGACTGGCCATCCCATAATTCCAAGTGTAGTTGGAAACCCAGCACCCATCGAAGGCACCCTGTGTTTCCCAGCCTATTCCCCACTACGGGCACCTCCATTCCATGACCCTCACTTCCCATCTGGCCCCTACCCCTCTGTCAACCTGACCTCACCACCCCAATACCCATCCTTTGTGGAGCAGTTCATCCGCTCTCCAATGTTTCAGAGGCACATTTCCCCGATATTCGCAACGACATCAATTTACACGAACACCACACTCACTTCACCTACCATACCCACCTACATGGTAGCCCCTGTACACACCACTTTGTCTGACCCAATGGATATTTCACCAACCACAGCACCTCTCCCCACGATTCCACCATCTCCCCCTCCCTTACCCCCCACCTCACCACTCACATCATTGGCACACACAGCATTCACTACCCCCCTACCCATTCCCACCTCCCCTGCACTTCAAACTTTTCCCCTTGCATCTCATAATGTAAATAGCACGTTCAACACATTACTTCAGTGTGCACATCAACTACAACAAGAATACCATCAATTGGAAGAACGCACTGCTGCCCTCCAGGCAGAATCTCAACGTCTGCAAGCTAGAGTCACCACTCTTGAAGCTGACTACCAAACGCTCCTAACCAAGCATACCACCTTACAGCAGGCTCACTCCGAATTGGAATCAAAGACATCAACAGTAGATGACCAAGCAGTCAAGGAACTAGAAACAGTGCTTCAAGCGCAGATGATATCTAATGCTACACTCAGACGCAACATTGGGCTATTAAGGAAGCATATGGCAGCAGCACTAGAAGAGAACAAAAGACTTCAACAACAAAACCAAGACAACTTTGAAGCGGCTATGGAAGGAACTGTAGGAGCAACCATTAGCCCTACCAGATATAGAGCAGTCCCATCGGAAGACATTCGCATCTTACTTGAGGAGCATGCAAATTTCTTGGAGTCATATGAAAAGTTAGAGATTGAATGTGCAGATCTAAAGAAACAGATAGCCAGTGTCCCCACAGCTCAACAGGAGCCGGTAATCTTGCAACACTCTACAGAAGAAATAGAGACCCTCCGGAAACAGGTGGCAGAACTCCAAGCACGCCTCTTACCATATGAAAGGCCACCCTCGCCCATTGAAGAACCAGAACCTGAAACAGTAGTGGAAATTCCCGTCGATGACAGTTATGAAGAGCCATACGAACCTATGCCGACACCCGGTGGTCGAACTACAGAGGAAGGACAAGACACTTTAGAAATTCAAGTTCCAGATTGGGTCAAAAGGGTCGAGAAAGTGGGTAAGACACATGATGATCGTGTGGCCGTGCAAATGCAATCTCTCACAAATCTGGAAGAAACTGTCCTTCGGTCTTCCTACTTTCAAAACTTATCCCATCAACGGTTAATCACAACATCAGAGTCGCAATACATGCCTTATTTTGTCTTACTACATGATTATAATGCAGAAGTCAAAAGACATACAGGGAAGGAGCCCACATTCGCCACTCAATTTGAGATAGGGGATTTACCGACAGATGCACGTGCTGGCTCGATCTTCCAACCTAATTGGCGTGCACGTCTACTAACCGATTACCCAGAGATGATGAGCACCTGGGTAACCATGCCACTATATATCAAGTATAATCCATGCTATTGCCCAGTGGTACGTCGCAGATCCTGGCAAGCATTTGCAATCAAGGTACGCAACAATAAAGAATGCTCGGCTTGGGTTAACTATCCGTATTTTGCTCCACCTCGAGGGACCCCAACCGTAGCCTACATGATATCAACAATTCGGCACTGGTCTACATGTATAAATAATGTACCTGACATAGCAGCAAAAATGTGTATGAAGATATTCGAGCTCATGACCATTGTCTTCAAAACCTTTCGGAATGTACAAGCTCCATACATCTCTACCCCTGGATTCTCTCAAGGTAACAAGGATTTAGTCTACGACATGAGCCAGACCCCCTCGGTCACTATAATCTTTGCTTGGCATGCACGAATAAAGTACTTACCCGCATGCTTCAAGCAGACATTTGAGGAAATGTTCTCTACGGGATTCTGGGAATATCATTCGGAAATTTTCATTCCCAGACCCACACATTTGCTACACCTATTCGCAGTAGAACAAGCGATCCATGTAGATCAGTTACGTCTGCCACACTCGGACATTCGAGGACCAATTGATTGGGATCGTATGATGACAGACTTGGCCAGAGGACTACGCATACAAGAACATCAGCTTGCCACTCAGGTTGTGGAATATTACATCCAACACTCCCAGCAACAAGGGTCTGTCAGGGACGACAGACGCGAGAGAGGGGGGGGTGTTGAGAGCAATATGGGCACCCAAGGACTGACTAGACAAGGAAGCCAGCGGAGAGAGTCAGAGCGAGGTGAAGGAGTAAGCAGACAAAGCAGTCGACGCAAATCTGGCAGATAGGCCCTTCAAATTTTTCCAAATCAACATCTTTATAACAGTGATTCTTATCACTAACAATCATTGTAAATACCATTTCATATTTTTGTAGCTCCATTTTGTGCAAGCCAAGGAGTCCTTGAGCTTGAGGAGCCTTAGAAGTACCTACATATCAATTTTCGTATTTTTTAGACTCCGTTTAAGCCCTCAAATTGGCCCTGGAACCTAATTTTTAACTAGGCCGGACACTAGGTCTGGACAGGGCCAAAACCTAGTCAAAAACTATAAAAAGAGCTAGAGAGCTCATTTTTGAGGTTGGATTGTAATTGAAACGAACTTGTAAGAGCTTTTTGAAAGTAATCTAAGAACTCCATTGCTTCTCACTCTTTGTCTTGCCGTGTGTGCGTATGTGTGTGCATGTTTGTGTGCTTCTCACTCACGCACTTGTGCCGCCACTTGCTCGAGGTCTTCATACCATCCTCACGTCTTCCCGGATTGACATTAAAGGAGGTGCTACTCATCACTGAGCTACATCCCCACACATCTGTGTGGACAAGTTCCAAATAGTCCTCATGCATGTAGCCTTTCTTTGTAAAGGGTAACCTAAAGGGTAACCACATTTATAGATCATATGTTGCTTCGATACATTAGGTATCCCAAGCACACATTGATCTCTACATATCTGCTTCAAGGTTCTCTCACCAATGTGCCCTAATCTTTTATGCCAAATCTCTAACTCAAACAATGTTTGATCCTTATAATTGTAAATTTCAATGTTTCTCATGTCCTCAAGCTCAAATGTAAATAGTCTACCGATTTTTTCTCCCTTGGCAATTCCCTTGAATCCATGTTGGGGGTCCTCCACAAAAGCTCCATATTAGTTGAACCTAACATGCAAACCCTTTTCCACTATATGTCCAACACTCATCAAATTCTTTGTGATAGTAGGCACATAAAGAACCCTACTCAATAGATTTCTATTCCCATCAAAGGTCTTGACATTTCCTACCTTGACCACTGAATGCTTGGTTTCATCACTTGTCTGCACTTGATGCTTTCCCTTGGGTTCCTCAAGATCAGAAAGAAGAGTTACATTTCCTGCTACATGGTTTGAACAACTTGAGTCAATATACAAGAGGTGCTCATCATTCATACCTTGTTTTGAACTCATGTTCATAATGAGAAGGGAATCCTCTTGATCTTGTGCGTAAGTGTTGAAGTCTTTTCTTAAATTATATCCTCCTTGATAATTGTTGTTGTAGTTGTTGTTGTAGCCATGGTTGTAGCCTTGGTTATGGTTGAATCTTCCTCTTGATTCTGAGTAACCACCTCTTTGATATCCTCTTCCTCTTTGATTCTTGAAGTTCCTATAGCACTCATCTCTAGTGTGATTAGACAGTCCACATATATTGCATGGGGCAGAGTTGAAAGATCTCCCCCTATCTTGCTTACCTCCTCTGCCCCTTCCTCTTGAATTCCTAACTCTCCTTGCATAGTTAGCTTGAGAAGTAGTACATTCATCCTCTACTTTCTTGCTCTTCCCTTTATTTTTAGACTTTCCTTTATCTGTGTATAGGGCAAAAGAGTTGTTACCTCTTGATGGTTCTCCATTTTTGTTAATCTTGGCTTCATGGGTAAAGATTTTTCCAATGAGTGTGGTAAGATTTGGAATCTGGATGTCCATGTAAAGGTCCATAGCAATTGTGAAGGCTTCCCACTTATCATCTACCTTGATGCCATTGATTATTTGTCTCACTATTCGCTCCTCTTCAATCTCCTCTCCTATGCTTGCCAATTGATCAACTACATCTTTAACCTTGGTCACATACTCTGAAACATTCTGCTTGGGTTGCTTCCTTTGAGTGGTAAAATCAATCCATAATTGATTTTTTCTAACTCTTGTGTTGGAAGAAAAATATGAAGACAATGTATCCCAAGTCTCTTGGGAAGTTTTACAACTATGTGAGGAAGAAGGAATTCAGAAATAGAGTTAAGTAGATATGACCTTGCTAAAGTATCTTTGGTGCACCATGAGTTGAGTCTTTCAAGCTCCTCTCTTGTAGGTTGACCTTTGCTTCTGAATGTGGGCATCTCCTCATCTCCTGATATGTATCCATAGAGACTCCTTCCTTGCAGATATGTCTTCATCCTCAAGGACCATGCTGGATAGTTGTTCTTGTCCAATTTGTCAATAAGAAAAGGGAAACCATCTCCCATTTTACCTTAACTTGCTCTGATACCACTATTGGGAGAGATGGATGGATACCTCAAGAGGGTGAGGTGGTATTGACAAAACCTGCTTTGTACCTGCCTTATTTCACTTCAGGGTTATGTAGTAGGCCCTTTTAGTTTGCAAATGACACCAAATAAGTACCTATGTACTTTGGAGTTGGTCCCTTAAACATTTGAATCAAAACAGACTACTTGGCAAATAGCTACTTTCACAAAACTTGCTATTTTGGTACTCACACCTACTAGATCTTTTGCTCAGTGCTCACAGTATAGTAGTAATTGAAAAAATTCCTTTTGGGGAAATCCTATTAGCTTAGATAGCTCATGATTACAAGTGGAATCATCTAAACTGATAAACCATACACTGAGAAATTAATTTAGCAATTGGATGCTTACCCCCGACTTTTTAGGAGATGAGTAGTGATTGACCAGAGAGAACTTTTCTGTGGATTTCTCCCAATTGGCGAAAGAAAATGTAATGAAAATTTGGTAGCATAAACTACACTTTGAGTTGGTTCCAACAAGCTATAGAACATGCAAAGTGATGGAGAAATCATTGAGATATGGTCATGCAAAGTTCACTGTTCTGAGTAGTCATGGCAGAGAATTGAACAGAAATGATCAATGAAGTATATCTATTATGGCACATGATTTTACAAGATCATTGGCATTATGATGAAGCCAATGATAGTGCAATGAGTGAGCTATTGTGTATGCTACTCAACCTCTACAAATGATCAGTAAATGAGCTCCAAGAAGAGATCTTAAGGCCGCAAGTTTTATAAGTCCTTTTACAATGATTTTCTTCAATTTTGAATTTGAAATTCAAACAAGGCTCCACCTAAAAGTGCTTCCTCTAAATGAGGAGTGGTTCTACTAAATGAAACTTGTAGCTCTTATCTCTCATAACTCCAGGAGATATATGGACTTGCAAGATTCTCTCAAGTAAAAACCGTTTACAAGTGGTAAATGACTAATTGTTAAAAGCCATGATTCATATGGATCAACACATGCTTCCACACATAATCCTCCAAGCTAAGCCAAATGTGAAGGCTTGGATATTTGCACCAACATTTTTCATAATATCATCATATCCTCATTACATAGTGTTGGTGTAAATAACAAGCCTACACATTTGGCTTGTACCTCTTACACATATGAAGTTTCATGGAAACTAGTGCTAGTGGAGATTTACCACTTTACCCTTGTAAAAATCATTCCTTTTGACTTGAGAATATTTGTATCACCTACCAAAAAAGTCGAGGATGTGTTAGATAAGAAAGTAACAACTACTTTGAGGGAATATCTCCTAGAATGAAGATTCACTTTTAGAGAGAGCCAAAATTTGAATTCAAATTCAAATTTGATTAGAACACTTATATAAAATCTCATGAAAAAGTCACGGTTAGAGTGGTCATATCCCGAACTCTCCATTGTGTTTCTGTATGTGTGGAAGGACTACATTGTAGCCTACACCATTCATCATTATAAGGCTATGATTGCCAAGCCTATTGTTAAAAATAAAGAAGCAAACTCGAATATATTTTCGCAAAAAGTGTTTTCTTCAAGTAGAAAGAAAATAAAAAAATGAAAAATGGAAACATTTAATTCAGCAAGTAGTGGAGGCCAAAAGAGAATCAAATCCAAAAACTGAACTTTAAGAGGAGTGGTTGTCCAAAGTAGTGGAGAAGTTATGGAGAAGAGCTCTCAAACTCATCATGAGAGTTTTTGGTCACTTGGCTATAAAAGAGGCAAGGGAGGAAACTAAGAATAGAGGAAGAAGGCGTGGAAGTCCCCTTGTAGCTACTTCATTTGGTTTGAGTCATTTTGTTCACTTCACTCTCATAGACTATGTCCAGCCGCATACCCATTTCTAGGTAGTCTACGTATCAGAGTCATATCTCTTAATATATGTACCCAATTTTAGAGTTTAAACATTCGTTGGAAAGCTTATTTTGAGTGCTTCCTTTTTCTAGAACAATTTTATCAAATTCTTTATGCTCTGTGAGTTATTTAAGTTTTAGTGAAGTCCAGTTTTCAGCCTAACTGAGTGGATAGGTAGCCTATTTTGAATCAAAGAGTTTCCAACCCAAATCTACTCCAAATTGAGTGTTTGATAGCTCATTTGAAAGCTATAGGTGTCTAGTTTGAGTGACCAAATGTGTTTTCCAATTGGTACCAGTTTTCATTTGAAGGTTCAGCTATTGGAAAAAGTTTTGATCCTGAGAAAGTCTTCTACACTTTCCGCTGCGAATAGGAGAGGAATTCTCCAACAATTGGTATCAGAGCATTGGAGTTTGAAGATTCAAAGTATTGGAGCTGAAATAAAGCAAAGGAGAATCTACAAATCAAGGGGGAGCTTTGTGAAGTCAAGAAAGAGAACCACAACATACTTGAGGTAAACTTCAATCTTGGAAGTTTTTAGTGGCTGATTTAGGACAACAAGTTGAGAAGTTAGACAAAGATAATTTTCAATCTTGGAGGTATAGAATGACAAATTACTTTAAAGGTAAAGGTTCATGGAGTCTAGTTAGTGGAGATGATCCACAACCGGTGGACCTTGAAGATCCCAACATTACTCTGGCACAAAGGAGACAATTTGCTGATTGGGAAGAGAGGAATCGAAGGGTGATGTTCCTCATCTCACAAGTTATTTCTAACACTATGATTGGTCATGTGTAAAGCTTAGAAATAGCCAAGGAAATTTGAGAAGCATTGGAGAAGGTGTATGCTACCTCAACAAGGTCTTGGAGGATGCAACTCAAGAAAGAGCTCAACAACATGAAGAAAAGCTCAAACCAAAGCATTAGTGAGTATACATTGAGGATCAAGGAGCTTCAAGATAAGCTAGCATCAGTTGGATGCAAGATAGAAGAGGAAGACATCATCCAAACAGCCCTCAATGGCTTGAGGAGTGAAGAAAAGTGGAAGCCTCTCATCACAAACATTCTTTATAGAGATCCTCTCCCAACATTCGACGAGATTATACCAAATCTTGTGGCCGAAGAGGTTGCTCAACAAGGAGAAGGCAACAAAGGTAAGGACAGCCATAGTCAAATGTTATATGCAGGACGAGGTAGAGGAACGAACTCAAGAGCAGGCTCGAGAGGAAGAGGAAGAAGCTACAACAACACAAATTTCAGCCAACACAACTCGGAGGACAACAAAGACAACTCAAATGACAACATACATGGAAGAGGTCGAGGAAGAAATAGAGGAAGAGGTCGAGGTTCATACAATCCCCATAAAGGTATAACATGTCATCATTGTGGTAAACTAGGACATTATGCAAATGATTGTTGGCAAAAGAATGGAAGGCCGAATGGAGGCAACCAAAGGAGCCAAAATAACTATGCGAGTACATCAAGTGAAGGAGAAAAGCAAACCATGCTTGCCATGAAGCATGATTACAACAACTTGAGAAGTGATGATAAAAAATGGTTCATAGATTTAGGTTGCAGCAACAATATGACATGCCAAGGAGATTTATTCACAAAGCTACAAGCTCCAAGTGGAAAAGGATGTGTGGAGACTGGGGATGAAACTCAACACGCAATTGAGCATGTTGGAGATATCAAGCTTGGAGACAAGAAGGTATTGGCTGATGTTCTTCATGTTCCTACTATTGCAAAGAATTTGATTTCAGTAGGACAAATGGTAGAGAAAGGATATCATGTTATCTCTAATGAAAAAGGCTGCTTTATAAAGAATCCAAAAGAAGGATTGGTCATTGCTCAAGGAAGGAAAGAAGGAAGGATGTTCACTTTGGACATTCAACGACCACATGGAAAGGTGATGTATATTCAGTTTGGAAACAAGAGGATTGCTGAAATTGATTTGTGGCACAAAAGGTTTGGACACCTCAACATTCCCAAGCTCAAGGACATGAGCAACCATGAAGTGGTAAGAGGTCTTCCAAGATTCAATGATGTTGGACTACATGAGTTTTGTGAAGAATGCCAACTAGAAAAGCAAACTCAACAACTATTCAAGAAGAGCAACTATGTGGCAAGGAATGTCCTCGACTTGATACACACGAATGTATGGGGACCATCACAACAACCATCAGTGGCTGGTAATAGATATTTTGTCACTTTTATTGATGATCATTCAAGAAAAGTATGGATGTTTTGCATAAAACAAAAATCAGATGGGTTCTCCATGTTCAAGAGATTTAAAGCACAGGTAGAAAAGGAAACAGGACACTACATAAAGACCTTGAGGTCTAATGGAGGAGGAGAATATTTCTCCAAAGAATTTTCAGATTTTCTTCATGAAAATGGCATCAAGCGACTATCTACATGTAGGTACACGCCTCAACAAAATGGAATAGCTGAAAGGAAAAATTGACATATCACAGGAGTTGCAAGATGCATGCTCAACGAGATGAAGATGCCACTAAACTATTGGGCTGAAGTAACTAGTACGGCTGGTTTATTGATGAACAAGTGCACAACGGCTGGAGTACATAATCTAACTCCCGAGGAGGTTTATTCCGGTAAGAAACCCGACCTTACACATCTCAAAGTTTTTGGATGTGTGTGTTATGTTCACATCCCTTAAGAACTAAGGACAAAGATGGAGGCAAAGTCCGAAAATGTATTTTCATTGGATATTCATCAGAGCAAAAGGGATACAAGTGCTACAATCCGGTGACAAAGGAGCTACGAGTCTCACAAGATGTGGTATTTGATGAGCTAAGACCATGGTTTGGAGACAAAGGGAAAGAGAAGATTCTTGAAGAAGATTGCGAAGATGATGGAGGTGCTGTCCAAAAAGAATTTCAGCAAACAAGCACTCAAATGTCAGGTCCAAAAGCTTCTACATCACTTGGAGAAATCTTAACATGGAAGGGGAGAATAAGGAGTCATTCCCCATCACCAACATCAGGTTATTATTTGAAGCCGAAAGTGTTGCCCAAAGTATTGATTCAAATGCAAGTGAAGAAGAGTATGAAGAGGTGATTACACCAAAGGTAAAGCTAAACCGGTTGAAGAAGCAATATTTCAAAGGAGGTCTTCGAGAGCAAGGTATCCAATTCAAAGGCTGAGCTATGATAGTTTTATTGCAAAGCATTTTGCATATATGACACAGGTGGTCAAAGACAAAGAACCGGATGCATATGAAGAAGCATGTACACAAAAAGAATGACAAGAAGCGATGCAAGAAGAGATAAAATCTCTCAAGGACAATCACACATGGGAGCCAGTTCCAAAGGCTGAAGGTATGAAGATTGTTCCAAATAAATGGGTGTTTAAAATAAAGATAAATGCTGATGGTTCTCTAGCTAGGCATAAAGCTAGACTAGTAGCAAAAGGTTTCAAGCAAACTCACGGCATCGACTATGAAGAGACTTCCAGCTCGGTTGCAAAGATGGGAACAATTAGAACCTTGATTGTAGTGAGTGCAACAAGGAGATGGCCATTGTACCAACTTGACATAAAAAATGCTTTTCTCATTGGTGAACTTCAAGAAGAGGTATACATGAGTCAACCGATTGTATTTGAAGACAAAAAGCATCTAAGTTTTGTTTGTAGATTGAAGAAAGCTTTGTATGGGCTCAAGTAAGCACCACGTGCTTGGAATCAAAGATTGGTCGAGTACCTCACAAGGTGTGGGTATAGTCCAAGTAGTGAAGATACATTTCTCTACATGAAGAAAGAAGAAGGCAAGCAGGTATATATTTGCATATATGTTGATGATCTCATTATAACAAGAAGTAATGTTGCAGGAATACAAGAGATAAAAGGAAAACTCCGTAAGGAGTTTAAAATTTCAGATCTTGGTGAGCTAAAATACTTCTTAGGCATTGAGATAGTCTATGGGAAAGATGGCATCTACTTGATGCAAAGAAAGTATTTGTTGGATGTTCTTTTCAGATTTGGAATGAGTGAATGCAAACCACTCACTCAACCTATGGACACAAATGTGAAGCTATGCTCAAATGATGGAGAGAAGTTACATGATGTAACTAAATACAGGAGTATTATAGGTTCATTGATCTATGCTACGATCACAAGACCAGATTTTTGTTATATTGTTGGAGTTCTTTCTCAATTTATGCAAGCTCCAACAAGTGAAAATTTAAATTCAGCCAAACGAGTGCTAAGATATGTGAAGCACATAGTCAATCATGCCTTGTTTTATAAATATGATGAAGAATTGCAGGTAAAGGGCTTCAGTGATGCTGATTGGGCTGGTTCGAAGGAAGATAGAAGATCCACTTCAGGTTATGTGTTCATGATAGGTAGCAAACCTATCACATGGAGCTCGAAGAAACAACCTACTGTTGCATACCATCTACAGGAGCTGAATATAGAGGATTAGCTTTTGCAACTTGTGAAGCTATTTGGATTAAGAAGCTCTTGGTTGATCTTGATGTGTAGGTGGAGACCATTCCAATTTATGGTGACAACATGTCAAGCATTCACTTGACAAACAATCCAATGTTTCATGCACAAAGCAAGCACATAGATGTGCATTATCATTATGTTCAAGAAAAAGTTTTGAGCAAGGATGTGGATATAAAGTTCATTGGAACTCAATGACGAGGTTGCAAACATGTTTACAAAGTCCTTAGATGCTTCTAGCTAAAGAGGTTCAAGGATGACATCAACTTATAGGATATGGCTGAATGTGCAAGCTCACATGTGAGCTTGAGGGGGAGTGTTGAAAATAAAGAAGTAAACTCGTATATATTTTTGCAAAAAGGATTTTCTTCAAGTAGAAGGAAAATACAAAAATGAAAAATGGAAGCATTTACTTCAGCAAGTAGTGGAGGACAAAAGAGAATCAATCAAAAGAGAATCAAATCCAAAAACTGAACTGTAAGAGGAGTGGTTGTCCAAAGTAGTGGAGAAGTTATGGAGAAGAGCTCTCAAACTCATCATGAGATTTTTTTGTCACTTGGCTATGAAAGAGGCAAGGGAGGACACTAAGAATAGAGGAAGAAGGCGTGGAAGTCCTCTTGTAGCTACTTCATTTGGTTTGAGTCATTTCATTCACTTCACTCTCATAGACTGTCCAGCGGCATACCCATTTCTGGGTAGTCTACTTATGAGAGTAATATCTCTTAATATATGTATCCAATTTTAGAGTTTAAACATTCGTTGGAAATCTTATCTTGATTACTTCCTCTTTCTAGAACAATTTTATCAAATTCTTTATGCTCTATGAGTTATTCAAGTTTTAGTGAAGTCCAGTTTTCAACCTAACTGAGTGGACAGGTAGCCTGTTTTGAATCAAAGAGTTTCCAACCCAAATCTACGGCAAATTGAGTGTTTGATAGCTCATTTGAAAGCTATAGGTGTCTAGTTTGAGTGACGAAACTTTCAAGTTCATTGCAGTTTTCCATTGGTACCAGTTTTCATTTGAAGGTTCCACTGTTGGCAAAAGTTTTGATCTTGAGAAGGTCTTCTATACTTTCCGCTACAAATAGGAGAGGAATTCTCCAACACCTATGACATTGTACAACATTGTTCATTAATACATTATACTTACATTGTTCTATCTTTGCTATAGTCATTTCTCATTGTCAACTTGTGCTGCTCATATCTCACTCATTTCTCCATCAAATTCAATTATCTATAGCTTATTGGAATCAGCTCAATGTTGTCTACGTGTTGACAAAGTTTGAAGAAATTTTATTCATCCAATTTAAAGAAATCTACCTTGAAGCACTCACTGGTCAATACCTGTACATATCCTTAAAAATCGAGGGTAATGATAATTTTGCTAAATTGATTTCTCTGTGCATAGTTGATCATTCAAGTGATTCCACTTGGAATCACTAGCTTATTAAGCTAATTAGATACCTCTAAAAGGAATTTTTCCAATTCCTATTGTACTGGTTGTAGTGAGCATTACAAGCAGCAAGTGTATGATCCAAATTAGAAGGTTTTCTTGAATCCTTCTAGTTAGAGAGTAGTGAGGGTCCACACATCAACTCTGAAGCTACAAGGGACTGGTAACAAAGCAAGATTTGGCAGTACCTACTCATCACTTGAAGTGTCCATCCATCTTTCCCAATAGTGGTATCAGAGCAAAGTTACGGTAAAACGGGAGATGGTTTTCCTTCTTTCACTCATAAATTGGACAGGAACAACTATCAAACATGGTCTCTAAGGATGAAGACATACTGACAAGGAAGGAGCCTCTATGGATACATCTTACGAGATGAGGAGATGCCCATATTCAGAAGCAAAGGACAACCTACAAGGGAAGAACATGAAAGACTCAACACATGGTGTGCCAAGGATGCACTAGCAAGGTCTTACTTATTCAACGCAATCTCTGATTTTCTTCTTCCACATATTAGGAACTGTAAGACATCCCAAGAGACTTGGGAAACATTGTCTTCTTATTTCTCTTCCAATACAAGGGCCAGGAAGAATCAATTGTGGATTGAATTCACAACTCAAAGAAAGCAACCTAAGCAAGCTATCTCAGAGTATGACCAAAGTTAAAGATGTAGAAGATCAGCTGGCAAGTATAGGAGAAGAAATTGAAGAGGAGCAGATTGTAAGGCAAGTAATCAATGGTATTAAAGCTGATGACAAATGGGAGAGCTTCACAACTGCCATGGACTTGTACATGGACATGCAGATTTGAGACCTTACCACACTCATCGGGAAACTATTCACCCATGAAGCCAAGCTCAACAAGAATGGAGACTCACCAAGTGGTAATAGCTCTTTTGCCTTAAATACTAATAAGAATAAGTCTAAAGAGAAAGGCAGGAACAAGAAGGTAGAAGATGAAGGAACTACCTCCCAAGCCAACTATGCAGGGAGAGGTAGATCATCAAGAGGAAAGGGCAGAGGAGGTAAAGCAAGGTAGGGGGAAATCCTGTAACTCCTCACCATGCAATATTTGTGGTTTATCAAATCATACTACAGATGAGTGTTTCATGAACTCAAGCATCAGAGAGGTATCAAAGAGGTGGATACACACAATCAAGAGGCAGATTCAATCACCACTAAGGATATAACAACAACTACAACAACAACTACAATGGCAACTACCAAGGAGGATACAAATCTAGAAGGATTACAACAACTACACAGAGGAGCAAGAAGATTCTCTTTTGATTATGGACATGACTTCAAAACCAGGTATAAATTATGATCATCTCTTCTACATTGACTCCGGATGCTCAAATCATGTGGTTGGCAATGTAGCTCTTCTCTCTCACCTTGAGGAACCAAAAGCTGAGCATCAAGTACAAACATGTGATGACACCAAACACTGAGTGATTAAAGTTTGAAATGTTAAGACCTCTGATGGGAACAAAAATCTGTTGAGTAGGGTTCTATATGTACCAACTATTACCAAGAATTTGATGAGTGTAGGATAGATTGTGGAAAAGGGTTTGCAGGTTAGATTCAACCAATATGGAGCATTTGTGGAGGATCCCAAGCATGGGTTCAAGAGAATTGCCAAAGGATAAAAGATAGGTAGAATTGTCACTTTTGAACTTGAGGATACAAGGAACATTGCACTTTATAGTTATAAAGATCAAACATTATCAGAGCTAGAAATTCGGCCCAAAAGATAAGGGCATGTAGGTGAAAGCACCTTGAAAAAAATATGCAGAGATCAATGTGTGCTTGGGATACCTAATGTATCCAAGCAACACATGATTTATAAATGTGGTGCTTGTCAGTTTGGAAATTCTCACAAGTTACCCTTCTCAAGGAAAGGCTACATGCATGAGGACTACCTAGAACTTGTTCATACAGATGTATGGGGACCAAGCAAAGATCCCTCAGTCTCTGGATCAAGGTATTATCTATCTTTCATTGATGATTATAGTAGGTGGACTGTATTCTACTTTCTGAAGCACAAAGATGAAGTATTCAGTTGCTTTAAAAAGTATCTTGCACTTGTTGAAAACCAAACAAGGAGAAATCTGAAAAGACTAAGGTCAGATGGAGGAGGTGAGTACTTCTCAAATGATTTTGATGCATTCTTGCGGGACACAGGAATTAAGAGAGAAATTACCACATGTGGGGTAGCAGAAAGAAGAAATAGATTGATTGTTGAAACAGCTAGGTCAATGTTAAATGAGAAAAAATTACCTAACTATTTGTGAGCAGAGAGTGTATCTACTACCACTTATTTGGTAAACAGGTTAATCTCTTGATGGAATGACCCCTTATGAATCATGGCATGGTAGAAGACCTTCACTTGATCATTGCAGGATCTTTGGATGTGTAGCATATGTGCATATCCCTTCTCAGATAAGAGGTAAGCTAGACCCTAAGGTAGAGAAGTGTATCTTCACTCGATATGATCTAAATCAGAAAGGTTACAGGTTCTACCATCCTTCAAACAAGGGATTCATGGTCAGTAGAGATGTTGTCTTTGATGAAAATGACTCTTGGTTTGATAGTGAATGCAGGAAGGTAAAACTACCCTATTACTTGGATGAGGAATTTCCAAGCCTTACTAAGGAGGAGCCTACTCAGAATGAAAACACCAATCTAGATGATGAGGACATCATCAACCTTGACGAGTTCAAAGCATGGAAGTCCAAAGGCAAACTCAAGATGAAGAAATTGGAAGATATACCTGAATATTCCAACCAATCAATTAGGAGATCACAAAGGGAGAGCAAGAAGCCAATCAGATATGGGTATGCCACTTCTCTTGTTACTAAAAACTCTGTTTATCTTGCAAAAGATTTATCAATTGAAGAACCAACATCATATGAAGAAGATAAGAACAAGGCAGAATGGAAGGAAGCTATGGATGAGGAGATTGAAGCACTCAAGGAGAGTAACACTTGGGAACTAGTACCAAAGAAGGAGACTATGAAGGTAATTGGTTCTAGATGGATCTATAAGATAAAAAGAAATTCTGATGGGTCAATAAGCAGGTACAAAGCTACACTTGTGGCTAAGGGTTTTGCACAAACCCAAGGCATTGACTACGAGGCAACCTTCTCACCTGTGGCCAAAATGCCAACCATCAGGGTTCTCGTAAGTGTGGGTGCATCAAAGATTTGGAACATGTATTAGTTGGATGTAAAAAATGCATTTCTAAACGGATCGATTTCAAAGGAGGTATACATCTCACAACCTCCTAGCTATGAGGATTCAAACAAGGTCACATATGTATGAAAATTGAATAAATCTCTTTATGGATTGAAGCAGGCACCTAGGGCATGGAACCATAGGTTGATCACATACCTTGAGGACCAAGGTTTTGTCATGAGTAAAGCAGATACTTCTCTATTCATCAAGAGAAGTAATTTATTGGCATACAAGTCAGATGAAGAGCATACTAGCACAACGGAGCAGTCATGCACAATACGGCAACAAGGCCCAATCATTTTTTCCATGGACCATTTACAACTCAGGTCATTTTAATCACTACACAAACATTGTAAATTCCGTTTTTGGTAGAATAGACTCCATTTTATTTCAAGCCGAGGAGTCCTCGAGCTTGAGGAGTAGTAGAATTAGCTACATATCAATTTTCATAATTTTTAGACTTTGTTTGAGCCCTCAAATAGGCTCTAGAACCTAATTTTTAACTAGGCCGGACACTAGGTCTGGACAAGGCCAAAGCTAGTGAGAAAACTATAAAAAGAGCTAGAGAGCTCATTTTTGGGGGTAGATTGTTTGTGAATTGAGCTTATGTAAGAGACTTTTTGACTAATGCAAAGAACTCCATTGTTCCTCTCCTTGTTCGTGCCTTGTGTGCGCGTGTGTGTATGTGTGTGCATGCTTGTGTGCTTCTCACTCACACACTTGTGCCTTCTCTTGCTCATAGTCTTCATACTAGTCCTCACGTCTCCACGGATTGACAATTATGAGGTGAATCTTCTCACGTTGGTACTCACCATTGTGCTAGAGTGACACCAAATTTGGCGCCGTTGCCGGGGAGAGAGCTTCGAGGACGAGCGTGTGATGGTAAGACGTCGAGTTGAGACATTGGAGTTATAGGTAATATCCTTCCTTTTATTTATTTTTCTTAATTTTTTCCTTACTTTCGCATCACCATCATCACTATCATCATCCCCACCATCTCCCACCTCCATCTCCATCTCCACAAAAAATTTCAGTTTTTTGGTCATATTACACTCCCCACCTCATTTCCCTCATTTCATTGTGAGAGAGAGCGAGAGAGAGCTTGCATGCTATCTGTTTTTGGTGTGTTTTTGAGCTTTTGTTGCAGGAACTAGCTGTACCACCTTCTCCAGCAGTGTGCGCAGGTACGACAGACTCTGCACAGGTCCCGGGACGACGACCTCTGTCTGTCGCGACAGACATAAAAACTTAATATTTTGTGAATGCATGTTTGGCACGGTAACCTACACCATTAGAGCACTCCAAATCACTAGAAGTTTCTCAAAAATTTGCGTTTTTTCAGTCTATCGCGACAGACACCATCTATCGCGACAGACACCGTCTATCGCGACAGACAGAGACCCACGATAGACCCCGTCTATCGTGACAGACACCTGTCTATCGCGATAGACCAAATTCCATGACAGATCCAGTCTATCGCGACAGACACCGTCTATCGCGATAGACCACTCTATTGTGACAGACACCGTCTATCGCGACAGACCACTCTATCGCGACAGACACCGTCTATCGCGACAGACAGAGACCCACGATAGACCCCGTCTATCGCGACAGACACCTGTCTATCGCGACAGACCAAATTCCACGACAGATCCAGTCTATCGCGACAGACACCATCTATCGCGACAGACCACTCTATCGCGACAGACACCGTCTATCGCGACAGACCACTCTATCGCGACAGACACCGTCTATCACGACAGACCACTCTATCGCGACAGACACCGTCTATCGCGACAGACACCATCTATCGCGACAGACCACTCTATCGCGACAGACACCGTCTATCGCGACAGACCACTCTATCGCGACAGACACTGTCTATCGCGACAGACAGCCCCCCACGACAGTTTGTGTCTATCGCGACAGACACCGTCTATCGCGATAGACAGACATTTTCGGCAAAATTAAGGGGTAAAGTTTTTGGAAATTTAGGCTAAATTTTGGGCATATTTGCACTCTCAAATACTCACACACTTGCAAAGGCCTTAGAAAAATGCATTAAAACTCCTGAAAGGTTCTGTTTGTCTGTTTAACCCCCTAAAGCCTGAACGGTCATAACGTTTTCATACGAAATCCATTTTTTGAGCTCTAGGGCTTGTCGGAAAGCTCGGAATAATGCGTTGATTTTCAGATAGGATATTTGGAAGTTGACACACTGAGGGGTAGGAACACCAAGGGAGCTCTAGAGGAAATTTTTAGGAATACAAAAGGGGGAACAAGGGTCATTAAAAAAGTGTCTGAAATAAATTGTCTGTCAATTGAAGGATCAAATTGAAGCTAAACTTGGGATTCTTACAAGATCATCGAGAGCTCTTGGAGAAAGCAAAGTAAGTGCCAGGGCAAACAAGCTTGGGAACGTGCTTCCTGGGTAGACCAGCATCGCCAGGAGGAGCGACTTGAGGTTGGAACATCACTTAACCCCCTCAGTCTATTCTTAGCATAGGCTAAGTGCCAGTAGTTGTTCTGATTGACTAGGGGTACGATAGGAACACTCAAGTTTGAAGAGCCCTTAATTTCTCAAGTGCAAGGGTAGGCTAAATTGTAGTCAAGGGATAACTTAAAGGAAAAGAACTTAAACTAAGCGGACGCAGAACATCAAGTACGACCCACGAAAGTGCTCCTGATGACGCTTAATTAAAAACAAGAAAACACATCCAAAGGAACTTAAAAGGAACAAGTGACTGGTACCAAAGAATCAGCAACGTACAAAGGGCATATGAACCTTAGGTCAGGTAGACACCTAGGGAGAGATAGACAAAGTCTTAGAACTTCAGAGGCTAGTGTCAATCATACTGCGAGGTCTTGGGCCCAGCAGTTGAGCCATCATTCGCATTACCCTAGTTCTGAGACTAGCGAGTCTGAGATGTCCCACGGTATGGAGAGACCTACAGGAAGTTCTGGGGTGCCATATTTACATAGGGTGGAAGGCCCTTACAAGATGCAACTCGAGTACCTTAGGACCAACTGATTAGGTGCTAGCATCTATGAGGACGGCCTAGGAAGAGCGGTGGTCCAGATTAAAAACCCTGACCAATCCATTGGACTAGAGTGCCCAGCGGTCAAGTTTGAAAATGGAGCATACTTGGACAAGGAAGGGACAATATATGTAGTCACCAGTCATCCCGATAGGACAGATGAATTTGGGAATGTGGTCCTAGAAACGGACTTAGGTGACCTAGAGCAAGGAAACATGGGTGAAGAACCTAGAACCCCCCGAGGCAAATCTGTTCTCACGAGGATTATCACACCAGAGTGGATTCCCCAAGATAATAAGAGCATAGATCTCCTCTTGAACCAAGAGATGGGTGAAGCCTTTTGGAGATATAGACCTAGTCAGCCGAGTGAGGTAGGAACAATCATGATATATGAGTTCAAAGATCCTGATATTCCAGGAAGAGTAACCTACTTAGATCACTCTTCAGAGAGGATCTTTGGGGTTACAGAAAATGATAGGCATGCTTACACTTGGAAAGGAGAATTTATTTTCCCCCAACCAAGATCGAATGTGTCCTTTGGTCACCAAGGAGCTGGAACATCTCAAGCTCAGGGGACTCAAAGAGAAAGGAGTCGAGAGAGACCTGAGGTAAGCTTTGCCAACTCTTGGGGAAGAGAAAGAACGAGAATGGAAACGAATAGAGGGGAACCTGAGGGACATAGAGCCCCAGGGAACCGAAGAAATGCCGATGATTTCCCTTTGCCAAGACTGAGAGAGCACACGAGGACCTTGAGACCGACCCAACTAGTTAAGTCCATGAAAAACTACTTCGATGGCACTGGAGACCCCTATGATCATGTAGCTGAGTTTAAGCAAGTCTTGAGAGCTGAACAAGTTGAAGACCTGTTCACGCAGTACAATGCCTTTGGTTTAACCCTTAGGAACACTGCCCTGACATGGTTTCAGCCACTAAACGAGAGGCAGTTTAGAAGCATAGATCAACTTTTAGAGGCATTCATTATCGAATTCTCTAAAAGTGGCATAAGGCATAATACTTCCTCATTGATATACAGCTTCAAGCAGACCCCGCAAGAGACTGTGAGACTTGCAGAAAGAAGATTTAGGCAATATCTTGAGCGATGTCTTGGTCTTGAGTTACCCACAGCCGCTAAGCAAGTGGCTTTATTCTTGGATGGATTGCTAAGTACCAAATTGAGATCATATGTGTACTTGAAGGACCCCCGGACTATAGAAGAATGTGTACGCATGTGCATCGATATTGAGGATAACCTAGGGGAGGAATTAGAGCTATCCAAAATCTACAAAGATTCAGATAGTACCTCTAGCCTCTCTTCCTCACAATCCACATCAATTGAGGAACTTGCGGAAAAAGTAGCTCAAAAACTAGGTGTCTCTAGTAAACAAAGTCCTAGATTTGCTCAGTAAAGAGGTGCTATACTTGCAGTGGTGACCATATGGCAAACGCATGTCCCATCACGGCTCAACCCCAAGTGAATCCTAGCAGCCAATATTGCACCATAGAGTGAAGGTACACAAATCACTCATCACAGGACTGCCCATACAATAAGCAAGCGGTTAGGCAAACCTACCCTCAGCCATACCCTCAACAAGGCAGATACCAGAGTCAATATTCACCACAACAGTATATTAGGCCTCAGCAAAATTACCAACCGCAATATCAGGCCCAACTGAGACCCCAGCCAGTGCTAGCACAACAACCACCTGCTCCTACTAATGTGATTCCGGTCAAGTATGCTGCTGCAGAAGAAAACCTGAATAGAGCGATAGTCCCAGTAACACCATTAATCTCACAAAGTGATCCCAGTGACCATAGCTTTGATTCTACACATGTTGATAGTCCCCAGGCTTACTACATGCAGTCTCCTGAACATGGTGAATCTTACTACAGTGAGGAACCAAGTGAACCTATTTGGGAGACAGAGTATGCGAATGTCATGTACACGAACCCCAACCCTAGACCTCAACCTAGGCAGGTAAGACCTCCATTTCCTAGAGGGCCATGCTATAGATGTCAGGGAGATCATCTCATTCGTGATTGTCCCTTGCCTCCACCGACACAACCCCAGTCAGTGACAATCCAGGGCTATTGCCAGGAGTGTGGAAAGGAGCATCTCTTACGAGACTGCCCAAAAAATCCTAATAATATGCCAAAAATCACTCCTATCAATGTGATTGGCTTAGTGGTAGACTCTGTTGGTGCATATCAAGCCTTCACACATTGGCTTCAACACTTGGAAGATTTGGCTTGGAACCCTTGAAGGATATCTCTATGAGAAGCAAGAACCATAGGAACCTAGTTCTATGTATTACTTTTTACTCTTTGTAAAAGTCTATATGACTTGGCATTCATATGTAATCACTTTAGTCACTTACCAACTTGGTTAGTCGTGGATTCTTAGTTGAGTTAATGGAGAGAATATCTCCCTACTTTTAGTAGAGATATTCTAGGAAGCCTAAGTTTGAATTTTGAAATTCAAATCACCATCCAACTCCTATAAAAACTACATTTGAAAAGTCGCGGTCAGTCCTGTCACTTCAGCTCACTCCCCGAGGCATTTTGTCATTGTAACTGTGTGTGTGTTAGTACTACTCCATAGCCTACACCACCACTCCTCAATTAGCCTCATGCTAATGAGCTTGTATAATCATATCAATCAATAGATATATACACATTCATCATATCTGATTCTCTGTGTTTTCTACTTCAAGTCTGTCAACTTCCAAGGAGCATTTCTCAGTGCTCACTGAACCAAAGCAAGAGTTTAATAGCTCATTGGAACCAGCTCAAAGTCTTCTACAAGCATACAAAATCTCAGAAGATTTCATTCAGCCATTTGGGAGAAATCCGCTTCGAAGTGCACACTGGTCTGTGTCTGCAGAGTTCCTAAAAAGTCGGGGGTAATCAGAATTTTGCTAAACTTATTTCTCAGTGTATGGTTTATCAATTTGAGTGATTCCACTTGTGATTGGTAGCTTGTTAAGGTACTTTAATATTCCAAAAAGGAATTGTTTCAATTTCAAGTGTGCTGGTCACACTGAGCATAACACTAAGCAGGTGTCATTACAGAAATAGCAAGTTTTCTAGAATTTGTGAAGTACAAAGTTGTCTGTTTTGATTTGGTCATTAAACAAATCATTTGCAAAGTACATATATGGTTTCTTGGTATCATTTGAAAGCTCAAGGAGTCTACTAAGCGTTTCTGGAGTCAAAGGAGGGCAGGTGTGAAGCAGGTTTTGCAGCATCAACTCATTTCTTGAGTGCATCCAACCATCACTCTCAACAGTGGTATCAGAGCAAAGAAGGTAAACATGGGTGATGGTTTCCCTTCATTCATTGACAAATTGGACAGAAACAATTATCAGGCTTGGTCATTGAGAATGAAGACCTATCTACAAGGGAGAAGCTTATTTGGATACATATCAGGAGATGAGGAATTGCCGTCATTCAAGACCAGAGGACTACCCACAAAGGATGAACATGAAAGACTCAACCAATGGTGTGCAAAGGATGCTTTGGCAAGGTCTTACCTTCTAAACTCTATATCTGACTTTCTTTTACCTCATGTAAGGAATTGTAAGACTTCCCAAGAGACTTGGGAAACCTTGTCAAACTACTTTTCTTCCAACACAAGGGCTAGGAAGAATCAATTGTGGATTGAGTTCACAACCCTTAGGAAGCAGCCCAAGCAATCAGTCTCAGAGTATGTGACAAAGATCAAAGATGTGGCAGACCAACTAGCAAGCATTGGAGAGGAGATTGAAGAGGAGCAAATAGTCAGGCAAGTAACAAATGGACTCAAGGCAGATGATAAGTGGGAAAGTTTCACCACTGCAATGGACCTCTATATGGACATGCATACCCCTGATCTCACAACACTTATGGGCCAACTATTTACACATGAAGCAAAGTTTACAAAGGCAGGAGATCAATCAAAAGGTAACAACCCCTCTGCTCTCTATACTGATAAGAAAGTTAAAGATAAAGGTAAAGGGAAGAAACAGGATGAAGAAGGCTCTCAAGCTAATTATGCAGGGAGAGGTAGGTCATCTAGAGGAAGAGGCAGAGGAGGTAAGTCAGGTAGGGGGAGACCCTACAACTCATCACCATGCAACATTTGTGGATTGTCTAATCATACCACAAATGAATGCTACAAGAACTACAAGAATCAGAGAGGAAGAGGCTACTCAAGAGGTGGATACTCTCAAGGGAGAGGCAGATTCAATCAACACCAAGGCTACAATGGATACAACAACCAATACAACAACAACAACTACAACAACAACCACAATGGTAATTACCAAGGTGGATTCAGAAATAGAAGAGACTACAACAACTACACAGAGGAGCAAGATGACTCCCTATTGATCATGAATATGACCTCCAAGGCAGGTACAAATGATGATCATTTATTTTACATAGACTCAGGATGTTCTAACCATGTAGCTGGCAATGTGGCACTACTTTCTGATTTGGAAGAGCCCAAGGGCAAACATCAGGTACAAACAGGTGATGACACTAAACATTCTATTGTTAAGATTGGAAATGTGAAGACATGTGATGGTAATCAGAATCTATTGAGCAGGGTACTCTATGTACCAACCATCACTAAGAATCTAATGAGTGTTGGTCAGATTGTGGAGAAAGGTTTGCAGGTCAGATTCACACAACATGGAGCATATGTGGAGGACCCAAGACATGGATTCAGAAGGATAGCTAAAGGGGAGAAATCAGGTAGATTATTTACATTTGAGCTAGAAGACACCAAGAACATTGCTTTCTATAATTATAAGGATCAAACACTTTCAGAGTTAGAAATATGGCACAAGAGATTAGGGCACATAGGTGAAAGAACCCTAAAACAAATGTGCAGGGACCAATGTGTGCTTGGGATACCTAATGTGTCCAAGCAACACATGATTTACAAGTGTGGGTCATGTCAATTTGGTAAGTCTCACAGATTACCCTATTCAAGGAAAGGTTTCATGCATGAAGATTACCTAGACTTGGTACACACAGATGTTTGGGGACCTAGTAAGGACCCTTCCATCTCAGGTTCAAGGTATTATGTGTCCTTCATTGATGATTATAGCAGGTGGACCATTTTATACTTTATGAAGCATAAAGATGAAGTGTTTAATTGTTTCAAGAGGTATCTTGCACTTGTTGAAAGTCAAACAGGAAGAAGCTTGAAGAGGCTAAGGTCAGATGGTGGAGGAGAGTACTTCTCCAATGAGTTTGAAGATTTCTTGCAGGAAAGAGGCATCAAAAGGGAGATTACTACAAGGTACTCACCTGAACAAAATGGGGTAGCAGAAAGAAGGAATAGACTCATAGTAGAAACAGCTAGGTCTATGCTTAATGAGAAAAAGTTACCAAATTATCTTTGGGCAGAGAGTGTATCCACTGCCACCTATCTCATCAATAGGTTGCCATCCAAATCACTTGATGGCATGACACCATATGAAGCCTGGCATGGTAAGAGACCCTCTCTGGATCATTGCAAAATCTTTGGTTGTGTAGCATATGTGCATATTCCCTCACAGGTAAGGGGAAAGCTAGACCCCAAGGCTGAAAAATGTATCTTCATTGGTTATGATTTGAATCAAAAGGGATACAGATTTTACAACCCAACAAACAAAGGCTTCAAGGTAAGCAGAGATGCCATCTTTGATGAGAATGACTCTTGGTATGAAAATGAATGCAGGAAGATTAGTCTACCCTATGACATGGAAGAAGATTTTCCAAAGCTCACCAAGGAGGAACAAATTCAACAAGAAGATTCAAGCTCAGATGATGATGATACAATAAATCTTGAAGAATTCAAGGCTTGGAAATCCAAAGGGAAGATGAAGATGAAGCAACTAGAAGATAAACCAGAATCCTCAACACAAGCAATGAGGAGATCTCAAAGAGAAAAGAAGAAGCCTATCAGATTTGGGTATGACACATCACTTGTAACTAAACATTCTGTATATCTTGCAAAGGACTTGTTGAATGAAGAACCAGGTACCTATGAAGAAGCAATTACCAAACCAGAATGGAAAGAAGCCATGGATGAAGAGATGGAAGCTCTCAAGGAGAGTGATACATGGGACTTGGTACCCAAGAAAGACTCTATGAAGGTAATAGGATCCAGATGGATCTACAAACTAAAGAAGAATTCAGATGGAACAATAAACAGGTACAAAGCTAGGTTGGTAGCCAAGGGTTTTGCACAAACCCAAGGCATTGATTATGAGGAGACATTTTCTCCTGTGGCCAAGATGCCAACTATCAGAATTTTGGTAAGTGTAGCTGCATCCAAGAATTGGAATATGTACCAATTAGATGTCAAGAATGCTTTCTTGAATGGATGGATATCTGAAGAAGTCTACATGTCACAACCACCTGGCTATGAAGATCCAAAAAAGGTACATTATGTTTGTAAATTGAAGAAGGCTCTGTATGGTTTAAAGCAGGCACCTAGAGCATGGAATTACAGGCTGACAACCTACCTCCTAGATCAAGGATTTGTGATGAGTAAAGCAGACACTTCTCTGTTCATAAAGAGAAGTAGTACAGAGGTAATCTACTTGTGTGTTTATGTTGATGACATCATTATTACAGGCAATGATGTCAATGGAATTAGGCACATCAAAGGACAGATGATGAAAGAATTCAAGATTAGTGATCTTGGATTATTGAAGTACTTCTTAGGTCTTGAGTTAGTCTACACCAACTCAGGTATATATATCACTCAAAAGAAGTATGTGCAGGATATGGTCAAAAAGTTTGGTTTGCAGGATGCTAAGGTATCTACTACTCCAATGGAGGTCAACCTAAAGCTAAGTGCTCATGAAGGAGAAGAAGTCAAAGACATCACAGGATACCAAAGTATGGTAGGTAGTTTGAACTATGCTACCTTGACAAGAATTGACATAGCATATGGAGTTAGTGTGCTTAGTCAATTCATGCACAAACCAAGGGTACCCCACCTAGAGGCAGCAAAGAAGATCTTGAAGTATCTGAAGGGAACTCAAAGTCATGGTTTGTACTTTCCTTATACATCAGATATTGACATTAAAGTTTACTCAGATGCAGATTGGGCAGGATGCAAGGATGATAGGAGAAGCACCTCAGGATATATTTGTTTTGCAGGAGATAAGCCTATCTCTTGGTCAGCCAAGAAGCAACCTACAGTGGCATTGTCATCCACTGAAGCAGAGTATAGAGGACTTGCCAATGCCACTCAAGAAGCTATCTGGTTGAAGCTTCTATATACAGAGTTAGGTCTATATACAAGACCACCAATCATATTTGGAGATAACACTAGCTCTCTTCACCTTGCAGCTAATCCAATATATCATGCCAGAACCAAACACATAGGGGTTCATTACCACTATGTGAGAGAGAAGCTACTTAGCAAAGAGATTCAATTGACTTATGTGTCTACTAATATGCAATGTGCAAATTTACTTACAAAAGCATTGGATGGAAACAAGTTAAGCAGATTCAAATCCATGATAGGATTGCAGGATGTAATTGAAGATTGAAAGAGAAGACTTAAGCCAAAGTGTTTGGCTTGAGGGGGAGCTGTTGGTGCATATCAAGCCTTCACACATTGGCTTGAACACTTGGAAGATTTGGCTTGGAACCCTTGAAGGATATCTCTATGAGAAGCAAGAACCATAGGAACCTAGTTCTATGTATTACTTTTTACTCTTTGTAAAAGTCTATATGACTTGGCATTCATATGTAATCACTTTAGTCACTTACCAACTTGGTTAGTCGTGGATTCTTAGTTGAGTTAATGGAGAGAATATCTCCCTACTTTTAGTAGAGATATTCTAGGAAGCCTAAGTTTGAATTTTGAAATTCAAATCACCATCCAACTCCTATAAAAACTACATTTGAAAAGTCGCGGTCAGTCCTGTCACTTCAGCTCACTCCCCGAGGCATTTTGTCATTGTAACTGTGTGTGTGTTAGTGCTACTCCATAGCCTACACCACCACTCCTCAATTAGCCATGCTTGTCATGCTAATGAGCTTGTATAATCATATCAATCAATAGATATATACACATTCATCATATCTGATTCTCTGTGTTTTCTACTTCAAGTCTGTCAACTTCCAAGGAGCATTTCTCAGTGCTCACTGAACCAAATCAAGAGTTTAATAGCTCATTGGAACCAGCTCAAAGTCTTCTACAAGCATACAAAATCTCAGAAGATTTCATTCAGCCATTTGGGAGAAATCCGCTTCGAAGTGCACACTGGTCTGTGTCTGCAGAGTTCCTAAAAAGTCGGGGGTAATCAGAATTTTGCTAAACTTATTTCTCAGTGTATGGTTTATCAATTTGAGTGATTCCACTTGTGAGTGGTAGCTTGTTAAGGTACTTTAATATTCCAAAAAGGAATTGTTTCAATTTCAAGTGTGCTGGTCACACTGAGCATAACACTAAGCAGGTGTCATTACAGAAATAACAAGTTTTCTAGAATTTGTGAAGTACAAAGTTGTCTGTTTTGATTTGGTCATTAAACAAATCATTTGCAAAGTACATATATGGTTTCTTGGTATCATTTGAAAGCTCAAGGAGTCTACTAAGCATTTCTGGAGTCAAAGGAGGGCAGGTGTGAAGCAGGTTTTGCAGCATCAACTCATTTCTTGAGTGCATCCAACCATCACTCTCAACAGACTCCACAGGAAGTGTGACTTCCACAGCCCCAGTACAAGTCATCACGAGAGCCCAGACACTTAAGCAAAACCAAGACTTGGGCCAGGAAAAGAATGCGGAGGTTAGTGAGACTGAGAGCCAGAATAAGAAGAGGACAAGAGCTTGGAGAGATAGCCGTGAACGTATGAAAAGGCAATGGGCAAGAAAGATGAGCGAACTTGAAGAAAGCCTACGAGAAACCAAAGCCAAAATCATAGAAGCTAGCAGAATACTTTGAAGCACCACTACCTAAACCTGATCTCCTCCGATGCTATTATTTGGTCTCCACATTACAAGCTAATGAAGAAAAGGACAAACCAGGATCATTTGTTCTTCCTTCCTTGCTGGGCAACAACGAGTTAAAGAGGTTTGAACTTACCTTGGAGTTGGTGAGCTCTGCTTTGAATATGCACGTCACACATGTACCTTCTGAGAAGGATGCTCTCATTCCTACTAACATGAAGGATAGGAAACTGCTGAAGCTTAAAGACATGGCAGCACTCACACCAAACGTGTCCATCCCTCTTCGTATGTGCATGCAACATTTTGCTTTCCCCGGCCAAGACCGCTTCACACAACCACACAAAAGAATCTGGTTCGCTCTCTACTTAGCGGAGACAGGTGCGTTACCAATTAAGCTGCTTGTATGGATTATAGATCAATTGTATGAAGCAAATAAAAGGTCTTCGAGGAAATTAGTGGTGAACGTGTTAAAAATAAAGAAGTAAGCTCGTATATATTTTTGCAAAAAGGATTTTCTTCAAGTAGAAGGAAAATACAAAAATGAAAAATAGAAGCATTTACTTCAGCAAGTAGTGGAGGCCAAAAGAGAATCATTCAAAAGAGAATCAAATCCAAAATCTGAATTGTAAGAGGAGTGGCTGTCCAAAGTAGTGGAGAAATGATGGAGAAGAGCTCTCAAACTCATCATGAGAGTTTTTGGTCACTTGGCTATAAAAGAAGCAAGGGAGGACACTCAAGGAGGGAGCAAGAAGGCGTGGAAGCCCCCTTGTATCTACTTCATTTGGTTTGAGTCATTTCGTTCAGTTCACTCTCATAGAGTGTGTCCAGCCGCACACCCATTTTTGGGTAGTCTACTTGTGAGAGTCATATCTCTCAACATATGTATCCAAATTTAGTGTTTAAACATTCGTTGGAAAGCTTATCTTGAGTACTTCCTCTATCTAGAACAGTTTTATGAAATTCTTTATGCTTTCTGAGTTATTCAGGTTTTAGTGAAGTCCAGTTTTCAGCTATGTCCAGCCGCACACCCATTTTTGGGTAGTATACTTGTGAGAGTCATATCTCTCAACATATGTATCCAAATTTAGTGTTTAAACATTCGTTGCAAAGCTTATCTTGAGTACTTCCTCTACCTAGAACAGTTTTATGAAATTCTTTATGCTCTCTGAGTTATTCAGGTTTTAGTGAAGTCCAGTTTTCAGCTATGTCCAGCCGCACACCCATTTTTGGGTAGTCTACTTGTGAGAGTCATATCTCTCAACATATGTATCCAAATTTAGTGTTTAAACATTCGTTGGAAAGCTTATCTTGAGTACTTCCTCTGCCTAGAACAGTTTTATGAAATTCTTTATGGTCTCTGAGTTATTCAGGTTTTAGTAAAGTCCAGTTTTCAGCCTAACTGAGTGGACACGTAGTCTGTTTTGAATCAAATAGTTGACAACTCAAATCTACTGAGTGTTTCATATCTCATTTGAAAGCTCTAGGTGTCTAGTGGGAGTGACCAAAGTTTCAAGTTCATTGGATATTTCAGTTGGTACCAGTTTTCATTTGAAGGTTCTGCTGTTGGCAAGAGTCTTCATCCTGAGAAGGTCTTCTACACTTTCCGCTGCGATTAGGAGAGGAATTCTCCAACAGAACGGTTGCTGTGCAATCACACGCATTATTTACCGGTGCCTAGCATACGATGTTCCCATTGAACGTGCCTTAACTTGGGCACAATTACAAATGTTTAAGAAGCTCAAGACGTCCACACATCAATCCAAGCGCATGAGGGGTGTGATCCCTTGTGTCCAGACAAGGGAAGTTCTGACTACTCCTGAAGTATCGCCACGAGGGGAGGCCACTGTACCTCCCTTTACCATTAGGATACCCAGGTCTGGATCTGAAACTACGACACAAGCTGCCCCTTCAGCTCCTCCTGCTCCATCTGAATTTGAATTTGCTACAACTGGAGATGCTGAAGGAATGGATCCCCAGGACTTCGAAGCATTCTTACAAAGTACACAACTCTCTGATGTAGAGTTTTATTCAGATGCAGAAGAACAAGGCACATCTTCACAAAGAAGAAGAAAATCTACAGACGGCCGCCATGTACATTGGAGTGATGCTCAGCAAGGTCAACAACAAGGACACCTAGAAGAAGAAGGAGCATATGAAGAGGAGACCACTGAAGCCCCAGCCTATACAGCAGAACTCCGAAGGCTGTATCAAATTATGGAACGAGTGCGATCGCAACAACTTCTCACCAAACAAAGCAGTAGAGTACTCAGCTGTTGGAAGAAGCAAGAGTTGACTCAGAATATAGTGAAGGTCTCTTATTGATGGCAGAAACATATGGGGTAGTAGAAGCAGTGCGGACCGCCATTAGGAGGTCTCCAGTTCAATATGATCCACGAAGATTCCAGACACGACCATGCTCAGGTAAGAATATCCAGATCCCCATTACAACGACAGAAGGGCCAATTATTACATCCAAACCCATCGGGACAACCTCCCAAGCAGCAGAAACTGCTAGCCAAGAGCGCCCAGTCACCCACCGAGCCACTACCATGAGGAATCCACCGAGCCACTACCACCCACACCCCCACCATCGCCTCCTAGAGCGAAAACCATGGAAATCACCTCGACCACTCAACCCTCCGAACCAACCTTCATCTTCCGTACTCCCATCTCTAGTTCAACCCTATTCTCCACCTCTGATAACCCAATCTATGAAGCAACCCCCATCACTACACAATCCATCGAATCGCTCATAGAGCCTGCCCTAGGACAACCATCCTCCATGCCCTCAGCCATAGGTCATCCTGACCCTAGATCCATATTCATGGGTTTCCCTGCTACCACGCAACCCTTCATGCCCTCCTCAACTCTACGACCTCAACCCCCAACCTCCATCTCTCCACTTCTCCAATCCCTCCATAACTTCCTTGCTAGAACTTTTCAACCCAGGTCTCAACCATTCCCTTTATTTTCAGCTCCCCACCCCACTTCTCATCTATTCACCACTTTCACACACACACCACCTACCATTCCAATGTATATGGTAGACCCCACACTCGCACCCACTCCTGAAAGTATGGAAATTTCACTACCCACGGCACCTCCCCCTCCCCCCACGCTTCCACCTCCTCCCATTCCCCCTCCACCAATTTCACCCACACACACGTCTTCAATAGACACATCATTCACTCTTCCCCTTCCCCAATTCCCTTCCCATGCATCTTCCATTGTAAACACCACCCCCTCATCTATAGGCAATGCATTGGACACCATGCTAGCTTGTATATCAAACTTAAGGACAGATTACAATCAGCTCCAACAACAGAATGAACGCCTGCAAGAGCACTCGGAGACACTACAACACCGCCTTGCTGCACTAGAGGAGGAAAATGCTCACCTCCACACACAATTCCAAACTCTCCAAGAGGCTCATAGCATATTGGAAGTACAGTTACAGAACACAGATCAGGAAGCAATACAAGTGGTAGAAGGTCATCTACGGACACAGCTGGAACGCAATTCAAAGCTTCAGCGAAATATGGACCTACTCAAGCGACATCTTGCTGCCGCTCATGAAGAAAATCGACGTGTGCAATTACAAAATCAAGAAAACCTAGAAGCAGCTATCGAAAGCACACCTCGGGCACCCATCAGCCCATCAAAGTTTCAATCAGTGACCCCCGATAATATCAAGATCATATTGGAAGACTATGCCATGCTGCTTGAAGCACATGACCTGCTATCAGAGGAACTGGGTCAACTGAAGCAGAAATACCAAAAAGAAACAACAGCAGCCTCTCAAACCACCTCCTCCGCGGCTTCACTTCTCACAGACTCAGAGGCCTTAAAAGATCTCCAGAAACAGGTCACCGAATTGCAAGCACGTCTACTACAATATGAGAGACCACCTTCCCCTCCAGAGGCTCCCACCGACGAAGAAGTAGTACAAATTCCTCTGGAACAAACATTTGAAGAAGAATACGACCCACAACCCTTCCCAGGAGGCCAACAAACGGAAGAAGCTCATGACACATTCGAAGCACCACGGCCTCCATGGCTACGTCAAGTGGAGGAAATCGAGAGTTCTCACGAAGAGCGCACAGTAGTGCAAAATCAGGCCATGAGGGTCATAGAGGAAACTGTGCTACAATCTGCTTACTTCAAGAACCTATCATCGAGACGCCTTATCCTCTCATTTGAACTCCAATACAGGTCTTATTATATTATCCTGGCTGATTATAATGCAGAAATACAGAGAGTCACGGGTAAGATTCCTACCTTTGCTACCCAATTTCAACCCGAAGACCTTCCTCCAGAGGTGCAAAAAGGCAAAATTCGTCAACCCACCTAGCGGCAGAAACTTCTAGAGACATATCCAGAAATGCTACGCACATGGAACAATGCGCCTTTACATCTGCTATACAATCCATGCTACGGTCCAGTTCCACACCGCAGGTCTTGGAAGGCATTCAATATCAAAGTGCAGAACAACGCGCAATGCAAGGAATGGCTAAACTACTCGTACATTGCACCACCACAGGGACCACCGTCGGTAGCGTACATGATGGGAACAATTCGACATTGGATGTCGCGATTGAAGCCCATGCCAAATGTGGCAGCTCAAATGATGCTTAAGATTTTAGATATGATGCAGGTAGTCCTGAAAACCTTTAAAAATGCAGTCGCACCACAGGTACGTCTACCGGGGTTTACCAATGGAAATTATGATTTGGTGTATGACATGAGCACCACCCCTAGTATTCGTGTGGCTTACGCCTGGCATGCACGCATCAAATACCTCCCTGCATGTTACAAGCAGACCTTCGAAGAAATGTTCAGATCAGGTTTCTGGGAGTATCACTCGGAGGTCTTTGCACCGAAGCCAACACACCTGCTCCATCTCTTTGCTTGTGAACAAGCAATGTACTCTGAGTACTACACCACACCGCAACCAGAGGTCCCTGGCGCAATAAATTGGGATGCATTGGAAGCTGATCTAGCAAGAGGCTTAAGGATAGGAGAACACGAACTTGCCACCAATGTCATCCAATACTATATTGACCACCCGATAGAACAGAGTTCTGTCAGGGGCGATAGACGCTAGGAAGGGGGGAGTGTTGGCATACAAGTCAGATGAAGAGCATACTAGCACAATGGA
The DNA here is from genome assembly GCA_020310875.1 of Ceratopteris richardii. Lineage (NCBI taxonomy): Eukaryota > Viridiplantae > Streptophyta > Polypodiopsida > Polypodiales > Pteridaceae > Ceratopteris > Ceratopteris richardii. The sequence goes on from CM035406.1 coordinate 125,761,055, forward strand.
GCAGTCATGCACAATACGGCAACAAGGCCCAATCATTTTTTCCATGGACCATTTACAACTCAGGTGATTTTAATCACTACACAAACATTGTAAATTCCGTTTTTGGTAGAATAGACTCCATTTTGTTCAAGCCGAGGAGTCCTTGAGCTTGAGGAGTAGTAGAATTAGCTACATATCAATTTTCATAATTTTTAGACTTCGTTTGAGCCCTCAAATAGGCTCTAGAACCTAATTTTTAACTAGGCCGGACACTAGGTCTGGACAAGGCCAAAGCTAGTGAGAGAACTATAAAAAGAGCTAGAGAGCTCATTTTTGGGGGTAGATTGTTTGTAAATTGAGCTTATGTAAGAGACTTTTTGACTAATGCAAAGAACTCCATTGTTCCTCTCCTTGTTTGTGCCTTGTGTGCACGTGTGTGTGTATGTGTGTGCATGCTTGTGTGCTTCTCAATCACACACTTGTGCCTTCTCTTGCTCATAGTCTTCATACTAGTCCTCACGTCTCCACGGATTGACAGTTATGAGGTGAATCTTCTCACGTTGGTACTCACCATTGTGCTAGAGTGACATAATTCAAAGGTAATATACCTATGTGTATATGTTGATGATATCATACTTACAAGTAATGATGCTAATGGCATCAAACAAATCAAGAATTAGATGATGAAGGAGCTCAAAATTAGTGATCTTGGATCACTAAAATATTTTCTTGGACTTGAATTAGTGTATACTAACTCTGGCATTTACATTACTCAAAGAAAGTATATACATGATATGTTGAAGAATTTTCATTTGTAGGATGCCAAAGTTGCAAGTACTCCAATGGAGGTAAACCTAAAGTTAATTGCTCATGAAGGTGATGTACTTGATGACATTACAGGTTATCAAAGCATAGTGGGTAGCTTGAATTATGCTACCTTGAGAAGGATAGACATTGCTTATGACGTAAGTGTGCTAAGTCAGTTTATGCACAAGCCTAGGGGACCTCACTTGGAGGCTGCCAAAAGAATCTTGAAGTACCTAAAGGGTACTCAACATCATGGTTTGTATTTTCCTTATACATCAGACTTGGAGATTAAAATTTATTCAGATGCAGATTGGGCAGGATGCAAAGATGATAGGAGGAGTACCTCAGGATACCTTTCATTTGCAGGAGATAAGCCAATAACATGGTCTTCAAAGATGCAACCTACTCTTGCTTTATCTTCTACAGAGGCAGAGTATAGAGGATTAGCCAATGCTACTCAAGAGGCCATATGGATCAGACTATTTGTATACAGAATTGGGCTTGCATTCTACATCTCCAATGATCTTTGGAGATAATACGAGTTCATTACACCTTGCAGCTAATCCTATTTATCATGCTATGACCAAGCATATAGAGGTCCATTATCATTATGTGAGAGAGAAGCTATTAAGCAAGGATATTCAACTGGCATATGTATCAACCAACATGCAATGTGCAGATTTGTTGACTAAAGCATTAGATGGTACAAAACTTTGCAGGTTCAAATCAATGATTGGATTGCAAAATATTCATGAAGATTAAAGATGAAGACCAAGCCAAAATGTTTGGCTTGAAGGGGAGCTGTTGGTGTAAATCATAAGCCTACGCATTTGTCTTGTACCTCATACACATATGAAGTTTCATGGAAACTAGTGCTAGTGGAGATTTACCACTTTACCCTTGTAAAAGTCATTCCTTTTGACTTGAGAATATTTGTATCACCTACCAAAAAAGTCGTGGACGTGTTAGATAAGAAAGCAACAACTACTTTGAGGGAATATCTCCTAGAATGAAGATTCGCTTTTAGAGAGAGACAAAATTTGAATTCAAATTCAAATTTGATTAGAACACTTATATAAACTCTCATGAAAAATTCGCGGTCAGAGTGGTCATATCCCGAACTCTCCATTGTGCATTAGGGGAAAAAGTGAACCCTGCATGGGCCTTGTAAGGATTCCTAATTTTCAGGAATTAAAATGGTTAATCAGGTAGATTAAGAGGTTGGGAAAAACCAGTAGTGGTATTGTACAATAAAATAATGAGTAAACTCCAAGAAGAAATTCGTGTGCATTTGTAGCCCTTAGATCTCTCAAATTGGATGGCCATGATCAAATAGAAAACTTGGGAACTAGAGGACAAAATAAGAGCACACGCTCTGGCAGAAAAGGACAAAGTAGGATCAGTCCTACGAAGAGAGAGATCAAAATATCGAAGTCGGCGTCGAAATATAGCCATCGGATCGCTTCAAGCTTGAAGGGTGGAGATTAAATCCCAAAAGACTGGCACTAAAAGACAAAATAGGAACACAGTCTGTCACTAAAAGACAAAAGAACAAAAATTCGTGCAAGGAGAGTTGAGATTCTTTGGGACGCGCGCATCTTTTTTAACCATTGGATACCGTCTCTATCGGATGGTGAAGATTCAACCTGTGGTGATCCTTGTAGGAATGAATTATACCCATTAGATTCATTCAAGATCCAAAGGCTGTAATCGAATGGGCCTTTTCCTCTTCAATGAGCAACCGCACGCGTTGGATCTAAGCAAAATCTAAGGTCTAAAATTCAAAGCCACCCATTTCCCTAGAAATGATCTTACCCATTGAATCTTGGAGGGCATCCAAGGGTTCTCTTTGAATTTCATCTCTTTCAAAAACTACTTGAGGGACAAAACCACGAATTTCAGGAGGTTTTAGTGGTTTTGACTGGCCCAAACCAAGGGAAGCCTATGCCTAGCCTAGGTGATTAAGGGACTAGACTGTGTCCACTACCCTCCTCTCATTGGTCCATCACTAATCACTCTGTAATCTAAAAGGCCCATGCAGGGTTCATTTTTTCCCCTAATGGTTTCTGTATGTGTGGAAGGACTACATTGTAGCCTACACCATTCATCATCATAAGGCTATGATTGCCAAGCCTATTACATTGTACAACATTTTTCATTAATACATTATACTTACATTGTTCATCTATGATATCTCTGCTATAGTCATTTCTCACTGTCAACTTGTGCTGCTCATATCTCACTCATTTCTCCACAAAATTCAATGATCTATAGCTTCTTGAATAAACTCAAAGTTATCTACGTGCTGACAAAGTTTGAAGAAATTCTATTCAGCCACTTGAAAGAAATATGCATCGAAGCACTCACTGGTCAATACCTACAGAGGTCCTAAAAAATCGGGGGTAATGATAATTTTGCTAAATTGATTTTTGTGCATAGTTGATCATTTCAAGTGATTCCACTTGGAATCACTAGCTTACTAAGTTAATTAGATACCTCTAAAATGAATTTTTCCAATTCCTGCTGTACTGGTTGTACTAAGCATTACAAGCAGCAGGTGTATGATCCAAAATAGAAGGTTTTCTTGAGTCCTTCTATTTAGAAGTAGTCCGTTTTGATCAAATCTTTACATACATCATTTCCAAAGTACATAGGCACTTTTCTGGTGTCATTGGAAAGCTAAGAGGGTCCACACATCAACTCTAAAGCTACAAGGGACTGGTACAAAGTAGGATTTGGCAGTACCTACTCATCACTTGAAGTGTCCATCCATCTTTTCCAACACATAGAAGCCATCCAACTTTCAAAATTTTGTGCTTCATCAAACAAAACAGGCTCATTCTCGTCACAGAGACTAGAGGCAGCTATAGCATAGAAATCTAATGCAAAAGAAGCACTGTGAGAGCCTGAACAAGTACTTTATGATAGAGGTGCCTCTAATTTGTTGTCACACAAAGTCTGCACCAGCTGTTTTGGCATAGTTTTTGCCTCCTCAATATCAGCTTTCTCATCAACAAGTACATCACGTAAATCTGCATAAAAAATGGAATGATGTGCATTATCACATGGAACGTGCAAAGGTTGAGAAGTTGCCTCATTAGGGCCAACACTAGACACTCCACCTGTAAAAGAAGGTTGCAAAGTATCATACATGTCTTTGGAGCTAATAGATGTCTCCTTCGTACATGAAAGTAAAGGTTGAATAGCATCTTCCACAAAAACAACGTCATGGCTAAGCAAAATGTGTTTAGTCTATGGATGATACAGACGATATCCTTTTCTTTCAAAATTGTACCCAACAAAAATACATTTCACTACTTTATCATCCAATTTCCTATGACATTGTTCAGGCACTAATTTATATGCTAGACAACCAAAAACACGTAGGTAAGCAATAGATGGCTTATGACCATGCCAAGCCTCATATGGAGTGATAGACTACAATGATTTCGTGGGACACCTGTTAAGTACATATGTTGCACACATGACAAGCTCAAACAAGAAACTATGTGGTAAAGCCTGACTCTTGACAAACATACACCTCACCATCTCCATGAGTGACTTGTTCTTCCATTCAAAAACTCCATTCTCTTGAGGTGTATATGGCACTATACACTGATGTTTTATCCCACGTTCCTTCAAAAATGCATTAAAGTGAGAGGACATATATTCCCACCCTCGATCAGAATGGAGGGTGCCCATTTTACATGCTGACATATTTTTAGCCAAAACTAGAAACTGTTTGGAGCACATAAACAGTTTGGACTTTGCATTCAATGAATATATCCATGCATGTCTAGAAAAATCATCGATGAAAGTCATGAAGTAAAGATAGTTTCCAAAAGAGGGTGTCTGCATAGGACCACAGACATCACAGGCTAAACAAGCTATAATTTCTAGGTAGCTCGAACTGAACCATCTTTTGGAAAGGAGAAACGTTGCATTTTGCCCAAAGTACAGCCTTCATAAACATGTTTACTAGGTGCCTCAAATTCGGGCAAAGAGGACAGCATTTCAGATTTCTATAGGCATAGCAAGCAAGCAAAATTCAGATGACCAAAGTGTGCATGCCAAAGCTTTGCATCTGACATAGCCTGAGAATCATGTACTACACATGCTGAATCATTCATAGATCTTTCATAGTCTATGAGCTTATATAAACCACGACAAAAGATGCCAAAAGCAATAATGATGTTGCCATTTGACAGATCATGAACTGTACATCTGTCATCAATAGATTTCACAACCAAGCCGATCTTGGCTAAAGCTGAAACTGATAACAGATTCTTCTTGATCCCAAGCATAAATAAAGCATCCGATAATGTAAAAGAACTACCATCAGTAGTAGTTAGAATGTATCCACAATGACCCATGAAGGTTTGAAGTTCCTTCACATTAATTGGCTTGGGTAGGTTCATAATAGCTTTAATTTTACTTTCATTAGTGGAGATCCCATTTTTGGAAACTATGTGGCCTAACATTCTTCCTTGCCTGACAAAGAAGACATGTTTTTCAGGATTTAAACACACTCTATAGGTTCTACATTTCTTGAATATGTTCTCTAAGTCGTGTAGAAGATTTTGTCTTTTATCTGAAAAAGTACATAGATCATCTACATAAATCTCCATCATGTTTCTAAGAAATTCTTTGAACACATGACACATTAACCTCTGAAATGTGGCTAGTCTATTGGTTAACCCAAAAGGCATCACCCTAAATGCATATATTCCCCATTCAATGGAAATTTTTTTCTTGTGTTGATCTTCCAAAGCAATAGGAACTTGGTTATATCCAGAAAATCCATCCAAGAAACTGTAAACCTCCTTTCCAGCTACTCTTTCTAAGAGATGATCAGCTATTGGTAATGGATAGCTATCCCTTATAGTTGTTGCATTAACTTTTTTCAAGTTAATACAAACCCTAAGTTTTTTGTTTTTCTTGGGAACAACTATACGAGATATCCATTCAGTGTAATCAATTTCATAAATGAAATTGGGAGCTAATAATTTATCAATCTCCTCCTTAATCTTGGCAGAGTATTTATCATTGAATGTATAGTGTCTATGTTTACTAGGTTTTGCATCTGGAGTGATAGGAATCTTGTGTTCACAAATTTTTGGATCTATCCCTTTCAAATCCTTATAACTGTATGCAAACACATCCCTATACTCTTTAGCCAATTTGACCAATGCTTGCTCTTCTTGATTTGTGATGTCATCGACTATGACAATATGTCTTTCTTCTCCCTCCTCTTGAGTAATTACCACCTTTTTTGTTTGTTCTTCATTGTCATAAGATTCCCCTTTCTTTTTATCCCTTTTAGGTGTCATCTTAAGAAGTATTCTATCCTCCACCTCATAAGTTTTGAAATTTGAAGGTACATCACATTTTTGTTCTTCTCTAGTTTTCTCATGTTCCTTCATTTTCTTACTCTTTTTAGGTTTTGGATGTTCATGATTTCCTTATGTACACATTTTTTGTAGGTTTTTGAGATCTTATCTTTTATGGCATCTTGAGCATGTATTCCTTCTAAGGATTGAGTTTTGTCACAAACTTGGAGTAAAGGTTCATTTTGAGAGTTCTCCAACTATGACACACTCACCATTCTTAGTCCTACATGAAATACATCATATCCCTCTTCATCTTGAAATTTGATTCCCACATATTCATTGTTTGCTATATCTAATGTAGACAATATTTGATTCCAACCATAGGGCTCAAACTCCTCATCATCCAAATTTTGTGGGATATACCTCTCATCCTCAACCTTCCTTTCTCCCTTACAGTCTTCTCTGTTCAACAAGACTTTTTTTTATTTCTCATAGCAGTGCACTTCCAAAGTGGTGACTCCTCACCGCTTTGACTCTCATTTCTAGATTCCTCACTTGACTCTTGATTTTGATGTGCTCTAAACCACTCTTGAGGGGGTATTTCACAAAATTGCCCATTTTTCAAGTTTACTTTGGTAAATTTTCCTTGGCTTTGGAGGTATAAACAATCTCTACCCCAATCTTGAACTATTTGCATTTGTCTCATGAAAGGTATTCCTAGGATAATTTCATAGGAGGTTGGTTTTGGGAATTCAACTATGGCAAAGTTATGCTCTATTTCTATTCCACATATTTCCACAATAACTTTTTTCCAAATTCCTAGAGGTACTTCTATGTGCCCATCTCCAAGTTGAAGTCTCATCTTGGTATATGTTAATTTGTTTGGCCCCCATTTTTTCCAAGTTTCTTTTGTCATGATTGCCACTCCTGATCCACTATCCGGGATTGCATTTGCATAACTATCACCCAATTGCACTTTCAAAGTTGAGTTTCCTTTCTCACCCTCACAATAGCCTCCTATCCTGTCAATATGTATCTACATCAACTCTTCTATATCTTGAGGTTATGTATGTGTCCCATGTGAGTTTCCTACCCAATTAGTCAGGTTGTGATGTAGTTGTGGGTTTTGCTTCATTAACTCCTTCCATGTTGTTTGACATTGGATTTTACAATGTTCTACTAGATTGAATTGGAGTGTTACACAAGGTTCCGCACTGTCTTCCTCCTCCCCTGAGTTCTCATTACTTCCTATGTCTTTCCTGTGTGGTTGTGAATTTGAATCAACAGTTGTCTCAATTTTCTTCTCAATCTGCTCCAGATTATGTTGAGTTTTCTCTAATAATTTTTTTGCACCTCTGTATTCTCTCTTCCTCAATATTTTTCATGGGATAGGCTGTTATATGATCTGTAGGGTTTGGTCCTTCTTCTACTCTACCCTTATAGGCTTCCATCAAGGTATTCAAGCACTTTGAGTTTGTTAGATTTTTTACTGCTCTAATCTTTCTCTCCCATCTATCCTTCTGTCTAATTTTCCTATCTTTTGGAGATAGGTTTTTGTTGTTGTCCAAAGAATGTGTGTCAAGTATAATGCCCTGCTCCTTAGCCTAGGCTCTAGTTATTGCACGTAATGCTATTGGCTCATTTCCACTCAAATTTTCTTGTTCCATTATATGCACTGCTTTTAATGGTATGTTATTAGATGTGCTCTGTTGTTTTTGGGGATTTCTTGGACAATCTTTGATTAAATTTTCCTTGGCACAATCCTTACAAAAAGCTCCTTCTACTCTCAATGTTGGAGGTTGTGGAAAATCCCGAATGTTCTCCCCCACATCTATAACATGTTATCTTTTGACTACCCTTAAATTGGGATCTCTGATTGGACATATAATTATTAGTTATATACATGACTGTAGTTGTGTCCATTTCAATTTTTCCATTACCCAAGTCTAAGTCTTGTAAGTCTGGTTCTCTTAAATCACTGTATTCCCATACTTCTTGATATCCCTTAGAAGAGTGATATTCATCTCTGTAAGTTGGTCTAGGTCTTGGATTTTCTTCTTCTACAAGAGTGTATTTTATCGGCACTGCATTTGTTGGTAATGGTGGTTGTTGTTCTAACATAGGTCTAGGTTGTTCAAGAAATCCTAATTCTCTTTGTGGATTGTAGTGGTTTGTATACTCCTTCTCTCTGACATGTTGCTTGTTATAGAAACACTCATCCCTAGTGTGATTAGTCCATTTTCTCTCTAGGGTACAATATTTAAGTGTTTTCCTATCTTGAAAATGTTGAGGTTTTTGATAAGGGCATTGATATGTTTGATGGTTTTCCCCACAATTGAAACATTTCTTGTTTGGTGTAAGTCTTGTGTTTACCAAATTTTTTTTTGTGCTAACTTCTAAGGCTTTTGCAATAGCTTTTGCTAATTCTTTTGTTGGAGGTATCCTATCTTCATTTGATCTTTGCTGATCAAATGCCATCTGATCTTGTTCCGTGTTATCCTCTAGATGTATGGCCTCTTTGACACAGGCTCCTAGGTCAGGACATCTTCTATAATATACCAGAGTTCTCAATTATGCACTTCTCAATCCTTCTATGAACAAGGAAACTTGCCTAGCCATTGAAGGTACTTCATCTTTTGGACACCTATCAATGTATTGCTTAAATCTTCTAGCAGTCTCTCTCACATTTTGATCCATTTCTTGCTTGAAACTATGTATCAAAGTTGTTGTACTATGCTTGATTTCAGTTTTGGAAAATTCCCCTATAGAGGCTTCAAGAAATGACTCTATGTCAAGGTACATTTCCTTTCTCAATGGAATAAACCAAGACAATGCTAGATCAATTAAGGTTAAACCAAAAGCTTCAAACTGAACTTTATAGTCCTCTACCTCTTCAGCCCTAATCAACTGTCTGAACTCAGCAACATGTGCATGAGGATCTGAGTAACCCTCATACTGGTTTTTCATGCACTTAGCCACCTGATAGGGTCTAAGCATCCTACCTTGATTTTTCCATTGTGGCCTCCTTCTAATTGGAAATTTAGGCATCTCATCTCCTTCCTTTTCAAAAGGATTAGGAGAAGTATATGCTCTTCTTTCCTTTTGTGTCTCAATGGGAGTGTGATTCCTACTTGTTCTTGGCATATCTGTTTGCCCTAGGTCTTAATCCCAAGGTCTCTTATCTGCACACAGACCAAGATCATTGGAATTTTCTATATCATGTGCAAATATGTAGATACATCCTTGTCCATCCTCATACCCGCGATCTCTGAATTGTGCCACTGGCATCAGGTTCAGACGAATCTCTAAGTTTCTAAACCTAATGAGAGACTTATGCATGCCATCTTGGTACACATAGGCTCCAAACCTATTTGTATACATGTATTTGAGGATATTCCTATAGTCATCTATGTCTATATTCTCATTTTCCATGTTTTGGTTTCCATGTTGATTGTGTGATCTAACTCTTCCTCCTGATAATCACTTTGATCTATGTTCCCTTTTGGTTGCAACTTTGTTTGAATATGTGATAGTTTAGTGCTTGATCTCAAAATCATTCAAAGTCTTCACAATTTCACCAATTGATCTATTTCCCAAATTCCTCCAAGTCCAATCTTAATTTGTTTACTCTAAGAGCTTTCAATGTTTTTCCAACTTCTCCCACTTCTCTTTAGTTCTCTAGATGGACTCTCCCTTGTATATGCACTTGTTTTCTAATTGATTGTTTTTTTTGCAACCCTAATTGGTTTACTCTGAGAGCTTTCAATGTTTCTGCAACTTCTCCCACTTCTCCTTAGTTCTCTAGATGGACTCTCCATTGTATATGCACTTGTTTTCCAAATGATATATATATATATTTTTTTAATCAAAATCGTGTTTTTTCTCTAAAACCACGATTTAGAGTGTGAGTGTTTTTTTAATGAAAATCATGTTTTTTCTCTAATGTATCTGTGATTTTTAGAACTTTTATTACCTAAAATGTGCGAAATTCTTTTTGTGTAGATTTACCACAAAACCATTCTAAAGTTTGAAGTTTTTTTATCTAATTTAGTGATTTATGTATTGATCAAGGTTTTTGTTTCACAAACAATATACTTGTAACACCTCAGATTTACTCAAAGTATACACCTTATTTTTGTTAACTCAAAAATAGGGTTTTTTCAAAATCATAATTTTTTGATGAAAATCATGATTTTCTAATCAAAGTTTTGTTTTTCTTGATTTGCAAAAAATCACGATTTTAGTGTGTCAATGAGGTGTTGAGTTTTGTTATTACTCAAAATTGTGTTTCCCACAATTTTGATTCAAAAATTGTATTTTTTATGATTTTGGTTGAGAATCGTGATTTTCACAATTTTGTGCACAGAATCGTGTTTTTCACGATTTTGTTAAAAAATCGTGTTTTTTCAGGATTTTGATCCAAAATCGTGTTTTCCACGATTTTGACCCAAAATTGCGTTTGTTTCACGATTTTGATCCAAAATCGTGTTTTCCATGATTTTGATCCAAAATCGTGTTTTTCACGATTCTGATCAAAATCATGTTTTTCACGATTTTGGATTTTGAGACAATCATGATTGCTCACAAATCATATAAAACACGATTTTTTGATGAAAATCGTGTTTTTGGAAATCGTAATTTTAGACCCTTGCACAGAATCGCGATTTTGTGCAAGGTGATGTTATTTTTGGGTTTTGATTTTTTTACGCTTTCTTCATACTAATGGAGGCTCTAGTTATAAAAACAACATGCAATAAAAAGAAATCTAGAAAATCTACAAAAAATAATGAGAAAACACTCAAAATCTGAAAATCACGATTCTGTGTTTTTGGTGATTTTTATGAATTTTTTGTGCAAAACTGATTTTTCAAACTTTGATTAATGCAAAAATAGATCTAACAATAAAATACCTTGCAACTTGATAGTGCAAACCCCAAAGTTTCTTTGTCAGCTGAAAGTCGTGATTCTTCTGCTCTCTCTCTCACTCTCTCATACTCACAATCACTCAAATGACTTTTTCAAATGACTTTTGTGCTTTTATAGTATGCTGAAAATCACGATTCTAAATGAATTCAATGGTTTGAACTTCAAATTTTGACATTATCATAGCCATGCATATTCATTAACAATTTTATGTCACATCATCCACTTTTAATCAAATTCCCATATTCACCTCTTAGGATGAAAATCGTGATTCTGTGTTAGTTGTTAAAATTTGTCAGTTTTCAATCCCTGAAGGCTCAAACTAAATTTTCTCAATTCCCATGTATTTCACTTCATTTTATTAACTCACCTGGATGCCCAAAAGCACAATTGAAGAAAATTTATCATTCTACAGAAAATCGCAATTCTGATGTGAAAATTGTGATTTCTACTTTTTTGGGTAAATTGTATTTTTTTTTATTCCTTTTCCAACTTGGTCTTTGCTTATGTGTTTCAACAACTCTTATTCCAAGTGTCACCTGCAAAACATAAAAAAGTCATATATTCTTGAAAGAAAATTCAAGAAAACAAACAATTTTGACTTTTCATGGAATATCTCAGATTTTTTGAGTTCTCCTTCAGATTTCTCTCATTCACCCCACGTCACACACCTCATCTCTCACTCCATTACAAAAAATAAATTTGTTTGCAATTTTAATCAAATTTTTATGATTTTTTTTTGGTATTTTATGCCCTAAGTAAAATGAAACCAATTTACCTAGGGTTTTCTTTTGAAGATCCACTGATCATGGAAAATGAATTTGGCTACACAAATTGTACTCTCCGTTTGACTATGGAAAAGAGTTCTTTAAGAAAAGTGTATAATGGCAAGTGCAACTATCAATTTGTGCAAAGATATATCCATAATCTTTTCTTCAAGTATCAACAACAATCTTTCTAAAAGATTAACAACTCACCTAGGACAAGTAAATGGCACAGTCAATTTGCATATAGCTACTTAACTTGACTTTCCTTTTAGAAAATAAAGTTGTATTTCCCAAAGACCAACAAAATTGCTTAGTATTTGGTCAAAAAGCAATCTAAATATGCAAAGACAAACACATTCAACTTTCCAATCAGCAAATCAAGGCATCTTTTTCCAAAAGACCTACACTATACTTATGGAAAACATGAGCAACCATCCATTTGCACAAAGATAGACACTCACACCTCTTAAAAGGTAAATTTAAGCCTTCTTTTCCCAAAAGACAAGCTTATTACCTACTTTTCCAAGTTCACATGAGAGATATTAGAGTAGTACCTTTTCCAAATGTGTTTATTAACCATCAACAATAGAAGATCCAACAAGGCCCAAAACTTCAATGGAAGCTTTGCTAACTTCCCTAGAAACGGAACCAAAAAGATGTTTTTTTATCCTTTGGAGTTGTCCTCTCCAATCATCATAGCATAAAGTATTAACTTACATCTTAAATTTGTCAATCCAGGAAGTATACTAAGACCATAGCCCCTTCTAGTTAATGGAATCCAAGAAAATGTAAAAGCAGTTCTGATTTTTGAGAAGAATTTGAAAAAGGAGTAGGAAAACTAGGGTTTCTTGTATCTAGAGCTAAACAATAGCTTTTTCAATGATTCTTATGCTTAAATTGTGGCATTTTTCCTCTCGATTAGAAATATGAGCTCAGAAATAAATTTTGAGTACCTGTATCACCCAGATGAGACAATCATGATTCTGATAAAACTAAGAATTTCCATTTCTAGCAATGGTCTCATGCATCTAATCCCTCAATATATTGATAATCACCTCTCCTTACAAACTCCACTCAGTAATACATAAGTTAAACCAACAAATTCAATATCTAACGCATGAAAAAGACTTAAGAATCAATCATGAACACTCAAAGAAAAGAGAAACACGATTTTCTAACTAAAGCTCTTCATTCACATGTCACATGAGTACAAAATGATAGCAACCCTTACAAAATACAAGATTTTTTCCTTTATACTTTTTCATGTGTCCCTTTTCACACTTGAAATTTGGTCCTTTTAACTTCTAATCTAAAAATATGTGCTTGAAGAGCTTCTAAAAATTTTGTAAAAAATACATATGGCTTCTTCTACATATGAGGAAGACTCTTCCTAATTTTTACATCATTTTGATAAATATTTTACAAGAAAATGGGTTTTATACAAAAAATCCTATTCTAACACAACCTTATGTGCTAATTTTCCTCACCTACTTATGATATTCAATCTTAAGATGTTGGGAAAATATATAATGAAAGAGCAAAACGAACAAAAGTGCAATCCCTATCTATAGCTTCGTGTATACATAAAATCTTTGGTAGAACTAATGGGTCTCTTACCCAATCCTACTGAATGTCTTGCATATCTAATGAAAGGTTTCCTACCCAATCTTGCCAAACATGTTACATATTTAGTAATTGGTTTCCTATGCAATCAATGCATGGAGGAGTGCCTAAAGATCCTATGAAAGCGAGTAATGAAAGTACTTAGTATAGGTGTGGATTGCCCACATGTTTCATCAAGTTTGAAACTGTAATATAGGGAGAAAATGACCTAAAACTATAACTAGAAGAGATGAGAGACTATTCAACCTTTCATTCCTCGGGCTTGCTCTTGGAACTCTGAATGTATTCATAGTGGAGTGTTGTTGGGTTCTTTAGAAGTCCATAAATGTATTTACAGTGCAACATTGGTCCGTTCTTTCCAAACTTTTACATTTCCATGGGCTTCTCGCATAATCGTATTTTGTGATTGTATTGAAAAATCACAAGCTTCCCAAGATAGGGTTTGTTTGCCTCATTTTTTGGTGGGTGTTGAATCCCTCAAGTGGGGTCCCTCCTAATTTCAAATAATGACCTCACACAACACAAATTTGTGTTTGATGGAGGCTTGCTTTTGTAACTCCTAATGTTTTCTTCAAGAAACAGGATGGTGATTCTTAAAAGAAGGGTTCTATTGTGTTCTATCCAAAGTTTTCTTTTCTTTGTAGGGGGATCTTCCATGGTGAGCATTATTGAGAACATTCCATAGTTGCCGCAAGCAACAACTTCAAGTAGTGTTTATTATGAGGCATTTGTTTTTCTTGTCTTTATGAAGTATCAACAGTTGAATTATGGCTGAATGTGTATTTATTGAGTTCTTTTCAAAGTTTTTTTTTTTGTATGGAGAGGAGTTTTTTTTAACCTTCCATAGTTGTAGCAAGTCAATAGTCTATGAGATATTATCAGATTTGGCACTAAGATCAATTTTAACAAAAATGAGGTCATGAATATATCTTCTTTTTTATACAATGTTTAACGTTTTGAATAGGAAAAAAATAATTCTAGTTGATCATTTAATTTGAACTCTATTATTTCTTCCTAAAATGTATTAGTTTTCCATTGAGGTATTAATTTCCCTTATGCTATAAACTGATTACTTCATAAATTATATTACCTTTTGTAGCTCACTGATGAGTAGCACCTCCTTTAATGTCAATCCAGGAAGACGTGAGGATGGTATGGTGACCTCGAGCAAGTGAAGGCACAAGTGCGTGAGTGAGAAGCACACAAACATGCACACACATACACACACACGCGCACACAAGGTGAGACAAAGAGAGAGAAGCAATGGAGTTCTTTAGATTACTTTCAAAATGCTCATACAAGTTCAAATCAATTACAAGCTAACCCCAAAAATGAGCTCTCTAGCTCTATTTATAGTTTTTGACTAGGCTTTGGCCTTGTCCAGACCTAGTGTCTGGCCTAGTTAAAAATTAGGTTCTCTGCCCTATTTGGAGGTTCAAACGGAGTCTAAAAAATGTGAAAACTGATAGGTAGGTACTTCTAAAGCTCCTCAAGCTCAAGGGCTCCTTGGCTTGCACAAAATGGAGCTACAAAAATATGAAATGGTATTTACAATGGTTTTTAGTGATGAAAATCACTATTTTTGTAGGGATTTCTTCTAACATTCTGACATACATTTCCTGGAGCTCCCTACTTGCTCCTTCTTCTTGTGTGCCCAACTCTTTGATGCCTGAAAGATTTAAATGGCCTACTTGCCAGATCTTCTTTGACTACTGTGTCTGCTTGTGCTTTCTCTTCGCTCCGACTCCCTTCGTAGGCTTCCTTTTCTTGTGAATCCTTCAGTTCCTTGACTACTGCCAACACCCCCCCCCCTCTCTCGCATCTGTCATCTCTGATAGACCCTTGTCTAGCCGTGCGTTGGATGTAATATTGAACCACATCGGAGGCGAGATGGTGTTCTTCTAATCGCAGCCCCTTTGCTAGGTCTGTTAGCAATGCATCTCAATTCACTGGTCCTGGGACGTCTGGATGTGGCACCCGCAATTGTTCTAAATGGATGGTTCTTTCCACAGCAAATAAGTGGAGGAGATGTGAGGGCCTGGGTACAAATATTTCTGAGTGATATTCCCAGAATCTTGTTACGAACATCTCCTCGAATGTCTGTTAAAAGCAAGCTGGGAGGTACTTGATTCTGGCGTGCCAAGCATATATTACCTCTATTGATGGGGTGGTGCTCATGTCGTATACCAGATCTTGGTTGCCTGTAAGGAAGCCAACTCCTGAGAAGTGGGGGTCTTTAATGTTCTTGAATGTCCTGAATGTGATCAGCATTAATTCAAAGATTTTCATGCACATTTGGGCCATCACATCGGGGTTATTCCGTAGTCAAATGCTCCAGTGACGGATGGTAGAAATCATATAATTCACAGTGGGAGGTCCTTGTGGAGGTGCTAGATAAACATAGTTTAACCACTTTGCACAGCCTTTGATGTTCTTGACAGCAATGGTAAACTCGGGCGAGGTGCGTCTATGGAAGACTGGAACATAACAGGGATTGTATTTAATAAAGAGTGGCATGTTAGTCCAAGTACGAACCATCTCTGGGTAGGTCTCGAGAAGACGGATCCTCCAGGTGGGTTGATGAATGGATCCTTCTTTAGCACTCTCTGGGATATCATCGGGCCCAAATTGTGTGGCGAAAGTTGGAGGTTCGCCACATCGTCGTTGGATCTCTGCGTTGTAATCTGCCAGGAGTACACAGTATGGCACATACTGATCGTCGTTGGTGCTGATCCATCTATGATGAGACATACTGCGGAAATACTCTGACTTTATGATGGTGTCTTCTAATTTGGCCATTGATTGGATTTGGATTGCCACTCGATCTTCATGGGTTGTAGCTGTTTTTTCTAGTGTCTGGAGCCATTCGGGTACTTCGACTTCCAAGGTGTCCATTCCTTCTGAGGTTTGCTGACCACCTGGCATCAGCATAGGAACATATGGTTCCTCATACGTTTCGTCCACCTCAATGGGTACCAATTCATCTGGCTCTGGTTCTACAACTGGAGAGGGTTGTCTTTCATATTCCAGTAACTTCTTCTGCAGTTCCGCCACCTGTTCTGTTAATGCCTTTACTTTTGCTGAAGTCGAGGTTGTTTCTATGACTTTGGGTTGTGCCTCCTGTTCCCTGAGCTGGCGACGTAGCTCATCCCGTTCCTTTTCCAAATCGTCATGTGCTTCTAATAGATCGGCATAACTTTCCAAGATTGTTTTCATTGTTTCTGAGGGAACTGCTTTGAATTGTTCTGGGTCGATTTCATGGGGAGAGCCTTCCATGGCAGCTTCCAGGTTTTCTTCGTTTTGCTTCTGTAGATGCTTGTTTTCTTCAAGGGATGTAGCCATGTGTTTTCTGAGTAGAGTCAAATTTCACAGGACTCTCAGATTATCTGTTTGGTAGACCTCCAGTAAGGCTTCGAGTTGTTTGACACCTGGCGCTTGTGATGGTTGGGGTGTCTCCAGGAGGGTTTGATGAGCTTGCTCGAGTGTGGTGTAACGTTGATTGAGGTCTGCATTTTCTTCTTCTATAATTGTAAGCCGTCTCTGTAGTTGTTCATGATTCGTAGTCAGTTGATGATGACGGTCTTCGAGAGCCTGATACTCACTCTGAAGTTGATACACGCATTGATGTAATGCCATGAATATACTATTTACATTAAACGATGCAGGGAAAGATGAAGATGCAGGGGGAATGGGGAAGGGGAAGGGAGTTGTGAATGCTCTGGAGTCAAGTGGTGAGGTAGGTGGAGGGGGTATGGGAGATTGAGGCTGCGTGGGGGGTGGGAGTGGTGCTGTGGCTGGTGATGTTTCCATTGTGTCGAACGTGTGTGTGACTATGTAGATGGGAACAGTGGGTGGGGTGGATGTGATATTTGTGAAGAGTGTTGTAAAAGTGGGCATGGTAACTCCTTGGATGCCGGGAGAGAGACGAATTCCCATGACGACTGTGGTAATGGCAGAAATAGACGTGGTAGTGCTAGGTGGTGAGGTGACTTGTGTAGTGAGAGGTGAGGTGGGTGGTGAGGGTGGTTCCGCCTGATGTTCTTCTGTTTGTGTGTTACCTCCTGGTTCTGATACATTGATGTGGATTTGTTTGCAAGATCGCATGGGACGGGTAGGCACTCGTTTCTCAAATCGATGAATATAAGCCATGGCTGCATGAACAGCCTCATCTAAACCTACCGCGTCAGTGTGCAGGTTCATTGATTCAATAAACATGTCATCCACACCTTCCTCGGCTAACATTTGGCTCATGATCATCTTTCCTGTCTCGAGCAATAGTTTGTGTTGTTCTTGTACTCGCTTCATGGTTTCATATAATCTTTTTATTTGGGCCGAGTATGCCGGGGCACTCTCTAGTTCTGAAAGTTCTTCATATTCTTGATCATACTCCTCGTTTGCTTCTTGTTCTTCTGTCTCTTCTTCATCCTCTTCTACTTCTACTACTCCCGGTTGGGTCGGGGCTGAGGTTGTAGTCGCTGGTTGTTGTCCTTGGGTCTGCTCTTGTGGAAACTCCAAGTCCGATGGAATCGGGGTGAACACCAGATTGGGTCCTTCGGCGCTTGGTCTAGGTAGGCGAATGGTGAATGGTCGGACACGTCGTGTTTGTGGAGGGGTCACCTCTGGTGTGGTGGTGGCTCCCCTTGGTTGAGCGCATGGTAATTGAACTCCCCCTCTCATCTTCTTCGATGGAGGACCCGCCGTTGATAGTCGTCTTTGGAATTCTTGAGTCCTGGACCATACTAGTGCTCTTTGAATGGGCACATCGTACGCTAAGCACCTGTAAATTATTCTTGTGAGAGCACAACATCCATGAAGTACATTTTTCTGTTTCTTATTCCATCGTTGATGGGCTAGGTGTATTTGATCGATGACCCAGTGTGGTATATTGATGGTGAGATTCTCTGTCTCAGCTAGGTACAAGCTAAACCATATCTTTTTTGGTGGCATAGTGAAGCAAACTTGGGCGGGAAAAGCAAAATGCTGCATGATTGTTCGTAGGTGGAGAGCAATGGTAGGTGTCATTGCTACCATGTCTTTCAATTTATTGAGATCCTTATGCTTCATCCTGCTTGGAACCAACGTTTCTTTCTCAGTGGGAATATGCATACCTTGCATGTTCAATGCTGCCCGTACCAAATTGAGGGTCAGTTTGAATCTCTTGAGTTCGTGGCCTGGCAATAGTGAGGGTAGCACAAAAGTACTATCGCCTCCCTTGGCCCTGCTAGGGGTGATGGTACTGATAAAATAGGAGCAGCGTAGGAAATCTGGCTTAGGCAAATGTGCTCTGAAATAGCTATCCAATCCCGCTTTGGTCCAAACCGATCGCATCACTTCTGCATTCTGATAGTTCTCAAATTCGCGAGTGAAGAAATGGTAGCGTCCCCATTTGCCATTGAACTCAATTTCTGCTTCCCAGAAGTAGGTGCCATCACCCAATGGCCCTACGACATCACTAAACCAATGAGCGTGTTTCCCCACTTGAGAAGTGTGTCCCTGAGGAGGGTCCTGAATAGGGAGCACATGCATCGCTTGAGGTTCTTGAGGCCTCTCAGTGAGTTGGGGTTCAAGGAGGAGGGTTTCAATGTCCACAATCTGTGCGCTAGACCCTGCCTGGGAACTGGTACCTCCTGCTTCTGCCATTGTTATTGCTTGCTTGCTGGTTCTGTGAGAATATAGAATCATGCGTTAATATTGTAATGGACAAGATAGAACACTTTTTGTCCCCGTTACAACATTATCATGAGGTGAGTAATGGGTTAGTGGGTCAGTGAGTGCTCGATGATTGTGTGTGTAGTTAATGAATGGATAGTTCTACGAGCTAGATGGAAAGATGCAGTGTATGAGTGATGTAGTTAGCAAGCGAGGATGAATTTACACATGGGGTTTGGGGGTTTTATTACAAGTTTTAGGCTGCCAAACACAATGGATGGCTTTCGGTTTTGGTTTAGTGGAGACTCTCGAGGGCTTTATGAGTATGTCTGCTTGGGAATGAGGCGTTTTTGGGACCCATTTACAAGTGAGTCTGTGCGTGCTTATGGGCGACTGTGTGTTCGTGAGTATTAAACAAGAGTGGGTAACGGCTCTTTGAGTGAGTGAACCCTGTCATGTATGATGTGATTCGTGCGTGACTAGTTGAGCCCGCAAGCAAGCCTTAGCCACCCAAATTTTTCTTGATTGTGGGCCAGCCTTCAGCGACTTCTTGGGTACCCAGATAGATTTCACTTTCTCAAAAGAAGTTTTGGAAGTCTCCTTATTAGTATCATGTTGTTGATTACTAATAGGAAGTTGAGATGATTGTTGTCGCTTGACTGTAATAGGCCGCTCGCCTTTTCGCACCCACAATTGTTTCAATGGCTGAGTCATTCTGCTTCGCACGTTCTTTTGGCCTCCAGCATAGGTAGTCTTCAGTAATTGATCTGCCTTTGGTTGCTGCCTCCCTCTGGCCTTTGGAAAAGAAGGGAGTTCCGTTGAGTCCTTGACTTCTTTATTGAGATCACCATTCCTCTGCATCACATAGCTTTGGACAAGAACATCATGGTCAACTTCATGTGTACCCTTGGAAGGACCAGGAGTCTGTGCCTTTTCTAGTTCCTTGAGTGCTCCATTATCTAACTCAACTATAATTTGACTCTGATTTACCCATACCTGAAGAAGTCCACTTCTTAGGTTTAAGTTGACTGCATGGTCATAGATCCAGCCTTGACCCAAGACTAGAGGCTCCGTGAGATCCTCATCTTGACACACTAGTACTTTAACTCTCATTAGAACATCTTGAATGGAGAGGGGAAGTTCCACCTCGCCCATGCAAGGGGTTTCCACACCTCCCAATCCTATGAGATATGCTTCTATAGGATTGACTTTTAACTTCAATTCTCGACAGTAAGAGAGTTTAACGGCACTAGTGACTACACCTGAGTCAATCAAGGCCCGTGCAATCTTTGCACCCTTTCCTTGTCCTATCTCCAAGGTTACAAAAGGACGTAGGTCAACTATTCTATGGGGGCTTACACTTGAGACTTTACACATAGCCATATGATATCCAGGGTTTGCATAGTCATCTATCCTTGGCTGATCTCGTCCTTGTCTTCTCATCTTCATTTTTCGGATGCATTCCAAGGCTTCTGCCTGAGCTTCTTCTCGAACTCGTTTTTCCTCTTCTTTACGTTTCTTGGCAGTGTTGAGTCGATTGATACAACTTGACTCTGCATCCACTTATGTAGCTCGGGAGAATGTCGCCTTCAAGTGTGGCTAATTGGACTGCTCCGCTAGTCGAGATCCTATTTATGATCATAGGTCCATAGCCTCTCTTCTCTAGTTTTCTCGCATGTTGCTTCAAAGTGTAGACTAACACTAGGTCCCCTGCTTTCAATCCTTTATCCTTCACATGGGCATCAAAGTATGCTTTCTGCCTTTTCTTAGCTGCATATATTCCCGCTACAGCTCTTAGTCTAGTTTCACCTAATCGTTCGAGGTCAAAAATTTGTGAATAGAGTTCATGACCCGTCCACTCATGCTCCTGTGCTACTCTCAATGTGGGAATCAAGAAGTCCAGAGGTAGCACCGCATTTTGGCCAAATACCATCTGAAAGGGTGTGGCTTGGAGTACCGTTTTATAGGCCACTCGGTATGCCCAAACAGCATGGTGTAGTTGTTTGTCCCAATCAGAGCGTTTATTATTCACCAATTTGGTAAGCACATTGCATAGAATCTTGTTTGTGCTTTCGGCTTGCCCATTAGCCTGTGGGTGATAGGGGGCAGACTTCTTGTGTACAACCAAGAACTCTTGGAGCAGATTTTCAATAACTTCATTCAAGAAGTGAGTGCCTCTATCACTTACCAGCTCTATAGGTTGCCCGTATCTTGTGAACACATTCTCAAATAGGAACTTAGGAGTTGCCTGAGCATCATTCTTTGTCGTAGCTTTTACCTCTACCCACTTGGTTAAGTAGTCCGTGGCCACAATGATATATTCAGCATGTGAACCCTTGGCTGGGGGATTAATAGGACCTACAAAGTCTATTCCCCACTTAGAGAATGCACGTCCACCCATCATAGGTTTCAGTGGCATCTCATCCTTGCATATAGGGTACTGAGTGTGAAGAGAGATGGTGGATGCAATCCAAAGATGAGTAGGTGCCGCTACAACCAGCTTCACACCAGCCAACTGAGACTTCAGAGTTGATTAGTAGATCCTTTGAGCTTCCTAAATCCACCAAAATATCAGCCAAGTACTTTGGAACATGTATCCCAAAAGTTTAAGTCAAGACCGACAAGTTGCGAAATGACTAGCTCCCAAAACTTGCTATTTTTGGACATACACCTGCTGGAAAAAATGAACAGTGCTCTCAACCTGGAAGGAATTAGAAAAATTCCTTTTGGGCATAGCAAATAGACTTAGCAAGCTTCCTATTCCAAGTTAAAACACTTCAAATGATGGACTGAGCACTGAGAACAAGTTTCATCAAGTTCTGGAACATTCCCACAATTCTCGGGGCTCTGCAGAGATAGACCAGTAAGCAGTAAAATGCAGATATCTCCAAAAGTATAAATCCAATGACCTTGAAAATTTATAGGTAGAAACTAGACAGTGAGAGCTATCCAACGCAGTTTAAAACACTGAAAAATGTTCAGTAAAACTCGAGATATGACCTTCTGAAGTTACTGCTCTGAGTGAGTATAGCAGAGAACAAAACAGAGAGGTAGATGATAATAAATGTATAGATTCACATATGATTACAACCACATTGGCAATGAATCTTTGCACAATGGGAGTAGAATGATAGAGCTATGGAGTAAGCTCTTCAATCTCTACAAAATGACATGAAGTGGTCACGTACAAGGCTTGCTAATCGCCTCTTCCTTCTTGCTCCTTTTATAGCTATTCTTGGAGGGAGTTTTGAATTCGAATTCGAATGGCTCCACCTAAAAGTGATCCCCAAAGTTAGGAGAGATTCCCTCAGCTCAAAAATTCGTGATTTTGGTAGTTGGAGCCACGAATTTGCTTTTACATCATGGATGAGGTAAGCCATCCTTTTACTTTTTTCTTTTTCCATTTACAAGAGATAAAATGTACTCTTTTACAAGAGGTGTTCACATGACTACTCATGTGACTTACAAATGAGGATAATATCAAGCATATCAAGCATGTAGGCTTGGGCAAAATGCACCAACAGCTCCCCCTCAAGCCTAACATGCTTGGCCTCCAAATAAGTCTTCAATTGTCCTTGATTTCCTGCAAACCAATCATCAACTTGAATCTACTTAATTTCGTACCATCAAGAGCTTTCGTCAACATGTCTGCACATTGCATATCTGTAGAGACATAGGATAGTTGAATATCCTTGCTCAATAGCTTCTCCCTTACATAATGGTAGTGGACTTCAATATGCTTGGTTCTAGCATGGTATACCGGATTAGCTGCTAGATGTAGTGAGCTTGTGTTGTCACCAAAAATGTGAGGTGTTGAAGAATGAAGTCCAAGATCTGTGTACAAAGATTTTAACCACATGATTTCTTGAGTTGCATTAGCCAAACCTCTATATTCTGCTTCAGTAGAAGATAATGCCACGGTTGGTTGCTTCTTCGATGACCAAGAAATGATTTTTGAACCTGCAAATGATATATACCCTGATGTGCTTCTTCTATCATCTTTAGATCCGGCCCAATCTGCATCTGAGTAGACCTTTAGCTCAATATCTGAAGTATATGAATAAAACAAACCTTCATTCATGGTCCCCTTTAGGTACTTGAGGACTCGCTTGGCCGCTTCCATATGTGGTCTTCTCGGCTTATGCATAAACTGACTCAATATGCTAACACTATAGCATATATCCACCCTTGTGAGTGTTGCATAGTTCAAACTTCCAACCAAGCTTTGATAGCTTGTGATGTCTTCAATTGGCTCTCCTTCATAAGCACTAAGCTTATGATTTTGCTCCATAGGTGTACCTGCACACTTTGTATTTTCCATCTTGAACTTGACGAGCATGTCATGGACATACTTCCTTTGTGTGATGTATATACCTGAATCTGTGTAGATCAACTCCAATCCAAGAAAATAAGTGAGTGGTCCGAGGTCACTTATTTTGAACTCCTCCTTCATTTGACTCTTTACCTGTTTGATTCCTTCAAGATCATTGCCTGTGATAATAATATCATCAACATACACACATAAATAGATCACTTCAGATCCATTCCTCTTTATGAACAAAGAGGTATCCGCCTTGCTAGCTTTGAATCCTTGGTCCTGCAAATAAGTAACCAATCTGAAATTCCAAGCTCTTGGAGCTTGCTTCAATCCATACAAAGCTTTCTTTAGTTTGCATACATAGTTAGGATGATGTGCATCCTCATATCCAGGAGGTTGTGCCATATACACTTCCTCAGAAATCCATCCATTCAAGAAGGCATTCTTTACATCAAGTTGATAAAGATTCCAATTTCTAGATGCAGCAAGACTTATGAGAACCCTAATTGTAGGCATTTTTGCAACAGGAGAGAAAGTCTCCTCATAATCAATACCATGGGTTTGAGCAAACCCTTTAGCAACTAACCTTGCTTTGTGTCTATTTATACTTCCATCTGGATTCTTCTTGATTTTGTATATCCATCGAGATCCGATTATCTTCATAGATGGCTTGTTAGGTACAAGCTCCCAAGTGTCATTCTCCTTCAAGGCTTCCATTTCTTCATCCATTGCATCTCTCCAAGCTTTCTTGCTTTGTGCTTCTTCAAATGTGGTAGGTTCTTCATTGGTTGAATCCTTTGCAATGTAGATTGAGTGCTTGGTGACCAAAGAAGTATCATAACCAAACCTCTCTGGTTTCTTCTTCTCCCTCGAAGACCTTCTAAGTGGTTGATGTGAGCTCTCGGGTCCATATGTAGCATCCTGCATCTTTGCTTTACCTTTGTTCTTCCATAGCTTTAGTCTTTCCAAGTCTTCTAGGTCAATCTCCGAATCACTTTCTTCAATCTGCTTTGGCTCCTTTGGTTGAAGTGATGGAAAATCTTCATCCAAGTCATATGGCAGCTTCACTTTCCTGTCATCATCAAACCACGATTTGTTTTCATCAAAAATTACATCTCTACTCACAGAAAATCCTTTATTGGTTGGATTGTACAATCTATATCCTTTTTGGTTTTGATCATAACCAATGAATACACACTTCTCTGCCTTGGGATCCAATTTCCCTCTTACTTGAGAAGGAATGTGAGCATAGGCTAAGCATCCAAAGATTTTACAATGCTCTAGACTAGGTCTTCTTCCATTCCACACTTCATATGGAGTGGTTCCATCTAGTGACTTAGATGGAAGTCTATTTATGAGATATGTGGCTGTAGACACAGCCTCTGCCCATAGGTAGTTCGGCAATCCCTTTTCGTTGAGCATGGACCTTGCAGCTTCGACGATAGCTCTATTCCTCCTCTCTGCTACACCATTGAGTTCAGGTGTATACCTTGTAGTGACTTCCCTTTTAATGCCTCTTTCATGCAAGAAGGCATCAAATTCAGAAGAGAAGTATTCTCCTCCACCATCTGATCTGAGTCTTTTCAAAGTCCTACCTGTTTGATTTTCAACAAGAGCAATATACTTCTTAAAGCAATTAAACACTTCATCCTTGTGCTTCATGAAAAACAGAATGGTCCACCTGCTACAATCATCTATGAAAGACACATAATATCTTGAGCCTGATATAGATGGCTCCTTACTTGGACCCCACACATCCGTGTGCACTAGATCCAAAGGATTTTGATACATATATCCTTTCTTATTGAAAGGTTGTCTATGAGCCTTGCCGAGTTGACAAGCTTCACACTTATAAATCATGTGTTGCCTTGTGATATTAGGCAAACCAAGTACACTTTGGTCCCTGCAAATCTGTTTGAGTGTCCTCTCACCAATGTGAGCAAGCCTTTTGTGCCATATCTCCAACTCTGTTAGAGTTTGAGATCCATAGCTAAACAAAGCTATGTTCTTTGTATCTTCCACTTCAAAAGTGAAAAGCCTTCCTGTCTTTTCTCCTTTGGCAATCCTTCGAAAGCCTTGCCTTGGGTCTTCAACATATGCTCCAAATCGATTGAATCTAACCTGCAATCCTTTTTCAACAATCTGTCCAACACTTATTAAATTTTTGGTAATTGTAGGGACATACAAGACTTTGCTTAAGAGGTTCATATTCCCATCTGATGTCTTCACATTACCTATCTTCTCCACTGAGTGCTTTGTGTCATCTCCTGTCTGCACTTCATGCTTGTTATGAGGATCTTCCAAATCAGAAAGTAAAGCCACATTTCCTGCTACATGGTTCGAGCATCCCGAATCAATGTAAAATATGTGATCATCATCCTTACCCTTCTTCGTTGATAGATTCATAATCAATAATGAATCTTCTTGACTTTGGTCCTCTGCATAGTTATTGTAATCTCTTCTTCCTCTATGGCCACTTTGATAGTTGTTGTTGTTGTTGTAATTGTTGTTGTAGTAGTTGTTGTTGTAGCCTCCATTATACCTGCCTCTATTTGATCCATAGCCACCTCTATTGAATCCTCTTCCTCTTGAGTTCCTCGGGTTCCTGAAACATTCTTCAGTAGTATGGTTAGATAAGCCACATATGTTGCAAGGTTGAGATGATTGGAATCTCCCCCTGCCTTGCTTTCCACTTCTGCCTCTTCCTCTAGCTCGTCCTCTACCTGCAAAGTTTGCTTGGAAAGAGCTTCCTTCATCTTCATTCTTTCTATTCTTTGACTTGTCCTTGACCTTAGCTTTATCAGAATATAAGGCAGAAGTTTGATTACCTCTTGAGGACTCACCACCTTTGCTAATCTTTGCTTCATGAGTGAAGAGTTGGCCCATGAGTGTGTTGAGGTCGGGTACATGCATATCCATGTATAAATCCATGGCTGTTGTGAATGACTCCCACTTGTCGTCTGCTTTGATTCCATTCATGATTTGTCTTATGATTTGCTCCTCTTCAATTACCTCTCCAATGCTTCCAAGTTGGTCGGATATCTCCTTCATCTTTGTGACATAATCAGTCACATTTTGCTTCGGGCTTTTCTTCATTGTTGTGAACTCCATCCACAATTGGTTCTTCCTTGCTCGAGTGTTGGAAGAGAAGAAAGAAGCAAGTGCATTCCAGGTTTCTCTTGATGTCTTGCATCCCTTGACATGAGGTAAAAGAAAATCAGAGATTGAGTTTAGAATATAAGACCTTGCAAGTGCATCCTTCGAACACCAATTCGAAAGTCCTTCCACTTCTTCATGTGATGGTTGCCCTTTGTTCCTCATGGTTGGCATTGCTTCATCTCCGGATATGAATCCATATAGATTCCTGCCTTGAAGGTAAGCCTCCATCCTTAGAGACCATGCCGGGTAGTTGTTTCGATCCAATTTGTCAATTGTTGATGGAAATCCATCTCCCATGTTGCTTGACTATGCTCTGATACCACTGTGAAGAGAGATGGTGGATGCAATCCAAAGATGAGTAGGTGCCGCTACAACCAGCTTCACACCAGCCAACTGAGACTTCAGAGTTGATTAGTAGATCCTTTGAGCTTCCTAAATCCACCAAAATATCAGCCAAGTACTTTGGAACATGTATCCCAAAAGTTTAAGTCAAGACCGACAAGTTGCGAAATGACTAGCTCCCAAAACTTGCTATTTTTGGACATACACCTGCTGGAAAAAATGAACAGTGCTCTCAACCTGGAAGGAATTAGAAAAATTCCTTTTGGGCATAGCAAATAGACTTAGCAAGCTTCCTATTCCAAGTTAAAACACTTCAAATGATGGACTGAGCACTGAGAACAAGTTTCATCAAGTTCTGGAACATTCCCACAATTCTCGGGGCTCTGCAGAGATAGACCAGTAAGCAGTAAAATGCAGATATCTCCAAAAGTATAAATCCAATGACCTTGAAAATTTATAGGTAGAAACTAGACAGTGAGAGCTATCCAACGCACTTTAAAACACTGAAAAATGTTCAGTAAAACTCGAGATATGACCTTCTGAAGTTACTGCTCTGAGTGAGTATAGCAGAGAACAAAACAGAGAGGTAGATGATAATAAATGTATAGATTCACATATGATTACAACCACATTGGCAATGAATCTTTGCACAATGGGAGTAGAATGATAGAGCTATGGAGTAAGCTCTTCAATCTCTACAAAATGACATGAAGTGGTCACGTACAAGGCTTGCTAATCGCCTCTTCCTTCTTGCTCCTTTTATAGCTATTCTTGGAGGGAGTTTTGAATTCGAATTCGAATGGCTCCACCTAAAAGTGATCCCCAAAGTTAGGAGAGATTCCCTCAGCTCAAAAATTCGTGATTTTGGTAGTTGGAGCCACGAATTTGCTTTTACATCATGGATGAGGTAAGCCATCCTTTTACTTTTTTCTTTTTCCATTTACAAGAGATAAAATGTACTCTTTTACAAGAGGTGTTCACATGACTACTCATGTGACTTACAAATGAGGATAATATCAAGCATATCAAGCATGTAGGCTTGGGCAAAATGCACCAACACTGAGTTCTCTAACAGACATCACACCGTTTCACATAGGTATGTGCATCCATGTGAAGGGTCGGCCACCAGAAGCCCGCAAATAGTATTGCCTTGATCACCTGATCTGGTCCAAAATGTCCTCCTGCTACACCTTGGTGAGCTGCTTCCAAGATCTTGAGATATTCGCTCTCATGGACACATAGTCTCAGGTAACCATCTTTACCACGCTTGTATAGATTATCACCAATGAGTGAGTAATCTAGGGCTTCTTGTTCTAGACTTCTTCGTCTCTCCAGTGTCATACCTTGAGGGAATGTTCCCGTCCTCAGGAAATCTACTAATGGTTCACTCCAATCTGGCACTATGGACACTTGATAAAGAGTGGCATGTTCCATAGGTGGTTTAGTGCAACAGATTGGGCATTCCTTGCACAACTTTTGGACATCAGCCTCCATAGTAGGCCAATGCACTCCGAATCTCCTAAGTGTCTGTAAAGTTCTTTGCTTTGAGTAGTGTTGCTCTAATGCACCTACATGTGCTAATTGCAACCATTTTGCATATTCGTCCTCTTCCACACAACAAGCCAAGATCCCTTGATCTGTCTGTTTGTACATGCTTCCTGCCATGATATGGTAGTTCTGGGCTCTTACTACCTCCCTATCTTGAGTGTTTATGGCTGGGTGGTTAGGCCCGTATGTCAATACTAGCACTAATGGCTTAGCCCACTGAGGTACAACTTCCAGATTAAACAAGTAAGCATCAGGAAGGTCATCTGATACTCCTTGTGGTGCTTCTCCAGATGTGAGCCTAGAGAGATGGTCTGCTCTCAAGTGAGTCTTCCCTTTCCTCACCACAACTTCAAAGTCGTATTCCATTAGTAAGAGAAACCGTCTTACTAATCTACCTGTATTGCATGGCTTGTTTACCAAGTAGAACAGTGCTTGATGGTCAGTAAAAAATTTAAGCTTATTTGCAAGCAAATAGTGTCTAAACTTTTTAACTGCATATACCATGCCTAATCCCTCTCGTTCAGTGGTGGTATAGTTCCGTTCAGCTGCATTCAACTGTCTACTAGCATAGGCAATTGAAAGATCCATATTACCTTCGCCCGTAGGTTGTGCGAGTACACATCCAATAGCATAATTGGATGCATCCACGTGAACATGAAACGGCTTATTCCAATCTGGTGTGGTCAAGATTGGTGCTGAACACAATCTTCTTTTGAGTTCATTGAAGGAGTCCTCACATTCATTGGTCCACTCGAAGTTAGTCAAAAGTCCATACAGAGGCTTTGATATGATGGCATACATGTGTATAAACCGTCGGTAATAACCACAATGCCCCATGAAAGCTTGTACTTCCTTGACATTCTTTGGCCTAGGTAACTCGGCTATGGCTCTTACTTTCTCTTCATCGGTGGATATGCCATTCTTTGACACTATGTGTCCTAGAATCTTGCCTTGCCTGACCATGAAAACACACTTTTCTAGGTTCAGGCAGACTTGATACTCTCTACACTTGTCAAAGATTTGCCTGAGTTCAGGTATATGTGTCTGTCTAATGTTGGAATGAGCACGGAGATCATCAACATAAACCTCTAAATTCTTCCTCAGGAACTCTTTAAACACGTGACACATCAATCTTTGGAAGGTTGCAGGGGCATTGGTCAGCTTGAATGGCATTACCCAAAAAGCAAATATGCCCCACTCTGTGGCAAAAGCTGTCTTATGCTGATCTTCTGGAGCTATGGCTACTTGATTGTAGCCCGAAAATCCATCAAGGAAGCTGTACACTTCCTTGCCTGCTACTCTTTCTAAGAGATGTTCTGTGATAGGAAGCGGATAGTTATCTCGAATTGTGGCTGCATTGACCTTTTGCAAGTTAATGCATACGCGTAGCTTTCCATTCTTCTTGGGCACAACTACAATGGGGGATACCCACTCGGTGTGCTCAATTTCATAGATGAATCCAGCTTCGACCAAGCGATCTATCTCTTCTTTGATCTTAGCAGCATAGTTATCATTATATGTGTATGGCTTTTGCTTAGAGGGTTTCGCGTCTGAGGTCATGGGAATTGTGTGTGAGCATATGTCTGGGTCAACACCCTTCAAATCCTTGTAGCTCTAAGCAAACACATCTCTGTATTCTCTTAGCAAGGCTATCAATTCACGCTCTTCTTCTTCCGTCAGGTCATGTCCTATATAAGTACATCTCTCCTCTCCTTCTTCTAGGGCTACCACTATTTTCTTGGTGGTTTCTTTGTTATCATAGGCTTCTCCTGATTGTGCCTCTCGTTTAGGCATTCTTATCATGACTCTCCTATCATCTATTTCATACTTCTTAAAATTTTCCGGGACCTCAAACAAAGATTCTTCCTCTTCTTGTGTGACTTCTTTCTTCTTCCTTTTCTTTCCTTCTTCCTTAGGGGTCACATGTGTGGCTAGCCTTACATCATTTGTAAGCTCTCCATGCCTCTAGGGTTGAAATTCTATTTCATGGAAGTATTCTTTATCTGATGCAAAAGGTGGGTCCATAATGATTGACTCTAGATCGGAGTCACTTGCATCCTCAAATGCATCAGGGCTAGGTTCACATTCTTCTAAAACTGCATCTCCCATGATTGGCTCTATGGAGAAAACTGAAATGTCATAGCCATCCTCATCACAGTGGGGTGTCCATTGTTCTTCATTGATGGCTACATCCATGGTTGCAAAAATTTCTGCCCAGCCGTGGGGTTCAAATTCTTTGTCAGGGAACACTACAAGTGCATAGGTTGGGTCTTGAATTGATCTGTGTGTCTCTTTCGCACCTACGTCTCAGGCTTTTTCTCTCTTCTCCTCTTCTACTGCCACTTTACACATCCATAAGTGAGTGTCTTCATGCATCCATGAGGATCCTGATCCTATGGAGTGCACAGACTCTGTGTCATCCTTGGCTCTATGGATAGGATTCCATTGGATAGGAGGGACATCTCTATGAGAGTAATCTTTGAGATTAACCTTGGTCGTGACACCTGGGTGTTGCAAATACAAGGAATTGGTTCCCCAATCCTGTACTACTTGCAACTGTAGCATAAATGGTCTTCCCAAAATCATCTCATAGGCATGGTTCTTGCTAAAATCGCAAATAGCAAACATGTGCTCAAACTCTACACCACATGTAGTGAGAGTTATTCCTTCAAGTAGTCCTAAAGGCCTCTCTATGTGACCATCAGCCATTTGCAATTTCATCCTCGTGGGCCTGAGTGCTGGCTTGCCCCATCGCTTCCATAGGGAAGTGGTAGCAATAGCAACTCCTGCACCTGAGTCTAGAATTGCCTTAGTTGTGTACCCTTGATGGGTAATGGGAAGATAGGTGTTTCCTTCTTCACCTTCACTCATATCTCCTATCTTGTCTAGAGGAATTTCTGGCACTGTCCTATGAGAACCTACTTGGGAACGAGGTTTTGCTATCTCTGGTACTTGTTTGGCTACATTTTTCCATAACTCTGGCCTAACTTTGAGTAGCTCTTCTAAAGTGAGGTTGCACTGCACTTTAGTGTTTTTCACTACCTCCGTATTCCTAGGTATGACTGAGTCTTCGTTTCTTACCATGATTGTGGGTGCTCTCATACAAGTCGACAAGGCTTCCCATGGGCCTGTGAAGTGGGGTAATTCATGTAAAGAATTAGACTCAAAGTCTAATCTCTCTTGAGACTGGGTGCTCTCCTGCTCTCCATAAATGGAGGGAATATCTTGTGGGAATTGATCATGTGCGTCATCCACAAGTTCAATGGGAGGAGGGACTTCACTTTCTTTAGCCCATTTGTCTTCTTGAATCTCTCGTAGGAATTCTGGTGTGTACCTATTCATAGAAGAAGAGGTAGCTGGTTCAGTGGAATTGGGCACAAAAGCTTCCTGTGGGGGAAGGCTTATTCTTTTGCTTGCCTCATCTCTTCCTTGATTTTTTTCTTCCTTGGCAGATCTTGCAATTATGCTCTCTAACTTCTCTAGGAGTCCATCCAAGTGCAATTGTGTCTTAGCTGAGCCAGAGTAGTTGAAGAGA
This sequence comes from Ceratopteris richardii, assembly GCA_020310875.1. Classification (NCBI taxonomy): domain Eukaryota; kingdom Viridiplantae; phylum Streptophyta; class Polypodiopsida; order Polypodiales; family Pteridaceae; genus Ceratopteris; species Ceratopteris richardii. The sequence continues at coordinate 125,793,035 of CM035406.1, forward strand.
CAACTGGCTTCAAATATGGTCTGAGCCAACCGCTACCATTTTCGCGCACAGCTTGGTTCTTTTTATCTCTAGGTCAGCTCTAGGGTAGCACTTGTCATGATCCGTCACATTTGGCCCTTCTTGGATTCTGGCTTGATAAGCCTTAAGCATCATGTCTATGTCTTCAGGAGGGGGGTCAGCTAATGCTGATCCTACTCTAGGGGGTGGTGGGATGGTCTTAGGTAGGTGGACAGATGGTGGGTTAGATGGTGATGGAAGTGAGGGTGGTGGTGGTATGTGAGAGTTTGTTTGAGAGGTGAGTTCAACAATTTTGGCTTTTGTTTCTCTTATGCTCTCTTCTAAGTCACTCATCTTTTTAGACCATTGTCTTTTCATTCTCTCTCGGCTATCCCTCCAGGCTCTCGACCGTTTCTTGGCTATGCTCTCGGTTTCACTAACCTATGCACTCTTCTCTTGACCTATTCCTGGGTTCTATTGCAAAGCCTGGGCTCTATTGATCACTTGTACTGGTGCAGTGAAAGTGACACTTCCTATTGAATCTACAACTAACCCAATAACATTGATAGGAGTAATTTTTGGCATATTAATGGGGTTCTTTGGGCAGTCTCATAAGAGATGCTCCTTCTCGCAATCTTGGCAAAAGCCTTGAATTGTCACTGACTGGGGTTGTGTAGGTGGAGGTAAGGGGCAATCACGAATGAGGTGATCTCCCTGACATCTGTAGCATGGTCCTCTAGGGAATGGGGGTCTTACCTGCCTAGGTTGGGGTCTAGAGTTCGGGTTTGTGTACATTACATTTGTGTACTCTGGCTCCCAACTAGGTTCACTTGGTTCTTCACTGTAGTAGGACTCACCATGTTCAAGAGATTGCATGTAGTAAGCTTGAGGACTATCAATATGTTTAGAATCAAAACTATGATCACTCGGGTCACTTTCTGAGAGCAATGGAGTCACTAGGACTATGGCTCTATTCAAATTTTCCTCACCAGCTGCATACTTTACAGGAATCACATTAGCTGGGGTTGGAGGTTGTTGAGCCAACACAGGTTGAGGCCTTTGTTGGTTTTGGTAGGTTTGTTGATAAGATTGCTGTGGTCTACCATATTGCTGTGGGGGGTACTGGTTCTGGTATCTTCCATGTTGTGGATAGGGTTGAGGGTAGGTTTGCCTAACCGTTTGCTTATTGTATGGGCAATCTTGTGCAGTGTGATTAGTGTATCTCCGTTCTATGGTGCAATATTGGCTACTAGGATTTACTTGAGGTTGAGCCATAATGGGATATACATTCGCCATATGGTCACCTCCACAAGTCTAACATCTTTTCATAGGGGCAAATCTTGGGATTTGTTTGCTCGAGACACCTAATTTCTGAGCTACCTTCTCTGCTGATTCCTCAATAGATGTGGATTGTGTGGACGAGAGGCTAGAAGCACTATCTGAATCTTTATAGATTTTGGAAAGCTCTAACTCTTCCCCTAGGTTATCCTCTATGTCGATGCACATGCGTACACACTCTTCTATGGTCCTCGGGTCCTTCAAGTACACATATGACCTCAATTTGGTACTTAGCAATCCATCCAAGAATAAAGGCACTTGTTTGGCTGGTGTGGGCAACTCAAGAACAGGGCATCTCTCAAGATACTGCCTAAATCTTCTTCCTACAAGTCTCACCGTCTCTTGAGGGGTCTGCTTGAAGCTGTGTATCAATGAGGAAGTATTATGCCTTATGCCACTTTTAGAGAATTCGGTGATGAAAGCCTCTAAGAGTTGGTCTATGCTCCTGAACTGTCTCTCATTCAATGGTTGAAACCACGTAAGGGCTGTGTTCCTAAGTGTTAGACCAAAGGCATTATATTGCGTGAATAGGTCCTCAACTTGTTCAGCTCTCAAGACTTGCCTAAACTCGGCCACATGATCATATGGGTCTCCTGTGCCATCGAAGTAATTCTTCATGGACTTAACTAACTGAGTCGGTCTCAAAATCCTAGCATGTCCCCTAGTCCTTGGCAGAGGGAAATCATCAGCATTCCTCTGGTTCCTTCGGGTTCTAAATCCCTCAGGTTCCACTCTATTTGTTTTCGTTCTCATTCTATCTCTTCCCACTGGGTTGGCAAAGCTTACCTCCGGTCTATCTCTATGTCTGTCTCTTTGAGTTCCATGAGCGTGGGAGGTTCCAGCTCCTGGGTGACCAAAGGACACATTCGATCTTGGTTGGGGGAAAATAAATTCACCTTTCCAAGTGTAAGCATGCCTATCATTTTCTGTAACCACAAAGACCCTCTCTGAAGCATGATCCAAGTAGGTCACTCTGCCTGGACTATCAGGATCTTTGAACTCATATATCATGATTGTTCCTACCTCATTCGGCTGATCAGATCTATACCTCCAAAAGGCTTCATCAGTCTCTCGGTTCAGGAGTAGATCTATGCTCTTATTGTCTTGGGGAATCCACTCTGGTGTGATAATCCTAGTGAGAACAGATTTGCCTCAGGGGGGTTCTAGGTTCTACACCCATGTTTCCTTGCTCCAGGTCACCTAATTCCGCTTCTGAGATCACATTCCCAAATTCATCTGTCCTATCTGGGTGACTGGTGACTACATATATTGTCCCTTCTTTGTCCAAGTACGCTCCATTCTCAAAATTGACCGCTGGATGTTCTAGTCCAATGGATTGGTCAGGGTTTTTGATCTGGACCACAGATCTTCCTAGGCCGTCCTCATAGATGCTAGCACCTAATCGGTTGGTCCTAAGGTATTCCAGCTGCGTCTTGTAGGGGCCTTCTACCCTATGTAAGTATGGCACACCTGAGCTTCCTGTAGGTCTCTCCATACCGTGGGACATCTCAGACTCGCTAGTCTCAGAGCTAGGGTAATACGAATGATGGCTCAACTGCTGGGCCCACCCCGGTTTGTATATAGCCCTATTGCCCTAATGGGCTACTTATCTTTGTACATTCTCTAGTAATACATTCAGTATTGTGTGTTGTGCTCCAAACTTCTTCTTCTTCCTTGAGCTGTTCATGTGCTTCCGTAGACATCTAACTCCAACAATTGGTATCAGAGCAGGTCGCCACTTCATCTAGGGCATTGTTGACACCTCTCCGGTTGCAGTCTCAGAATCACATGAATTTTGGTGAGCATACTCAGTGTGTTTTCGAGATCAGAACAGCTTCGTTCGGTGGTGCCAAAATCACGATCTGAGCTCGTTTCGGCCTCCAAATGCACTATTACAAAGCTTGTGTAGGCTATTTTGTCTTTTTGTGCCAAAGGTATATACCTGTTTTGGTTTGCCAGTATAAGCGTCTTGAAGTCTGCTACAGGTTTAGCAAAAGTCGTTTGGGTAGTTTCGTTCAATATTTTGAGATACAATCAATTTTTTGCATCAAGGTATTTTAGTCACCAACCACGATTGAAAGTAGTGATGTATTTCATATGTTGGCTGTTGAGGATAAGTTGGATAGTACCAACTACCCGTTGTGGGCTTATATGATGCGACATGTATTTGTTGCAAACGGACTATGGAACATTGTGTAGGGTGTTGAAAAACATCCTATCACACCTGCAACTGTTACAACTGCAGGTACTGAAGCTGATGTAGAAGGTGTGGAAGATGATGATATTCTGCATATTCCTGTTCATGCTGTGGTTTTTGCTGCACCTACTCACATTCGCTCCTGTAGAACATTGAAGGATGATTGGGATACACTTACCACATTGTACCAAGCTAGGAATGAGGCTCATGTTGCTTACCTCTGAAAAAAATTGGAGCATGAGCACATGAATTAAGATGATTCTATGGACAGTTTTCTAACAAAGATCAACGACTTGAAGGAACAATTGATTTCTGTTGATGAGGTTATACTAGATAGCTCACTTGTGTAGACCATTATGAATGGTCTTCTTGATTCATATTAGAGTTTTGCTTCTACTATCTTCGATTGATGATGAAAGGCAATCCAAATGCCTTGCCATTCAAGGAGTTAGTCTCTGTTCTGTTGCAGGAAGATCAGTCTAGGCAGAACAAGTCCATTATGCGAGTTGTAGATCTAGCATTCCTGGCTGGTCAGAAGGGCAAAGGAAAATGGAGCTGCTCAACAAGTAAGTAGAAATCTACTAATTCTACACAATCAAAGAGGGAAGACAAAGATGAAAAGAGATAAAAAAAAAAGCAGAAATTTTTCTACAAGTACTATAAAGGAAATGATCATATCATAAAGAACTGTCCAAAGCTGGCTGCTAAAGAGGCAAAGAAGAAAGAGGCTGGAATGGTTGTTGTAGAGGCCTCTACACCAAAAATAGAGTCTGCTAATCTTGTGTAGGAAGAAGAATGGGAATTTAGTACTATTTGCAGTTTTGACCCATCTTCTCATGAGCACTGCATGTTTGCTGTAGACTCAGATGTTTGGTACTTTGATAGTGGGGTGACCAAACATATTACCTCGTAGCATAGTTTCTTCTCTTCACTCGAGCCTGCCCCTATAGGGAATACTGTTACATGCACCAACAACTCCTCTTATCCTGTTATGGGAGTTGGTAAGATCATTTTGACTACTACTGATGGTAGTTCTTTCACTTTGTCAGATGCTTTATTTGTGCCAGGGATCAAGAAGAACCTGTTATTAGTATCTGCATTAGCCAAGATTCGCTTGGTTGTGAAATTTGTTGATGATAGTTGTACAGTTCATGATCTGTCAAATGGTGATGTGATCATTGCTTCTGGCATTTTATGTCGTGGGCTCTATAAGCTCATAGACTATGAAAGATCTGTGAATGATTCGGCATGTGTAGTACATGATTCTCAGGCTATGTTAGATGCAAAGCTTTGGCATGCTTTGGCATGCATGCTTTGATCATCTGAATTTTGCGAGTTTGCTATGCCTGCAAAAATCTAAAATGGTGTCCTCTTTGCCCAAATTTGAGGCACCCAGAAAACATGTTTGTGAAGGCTGTATTTTGGGAAAAATGCAGTGTTCCTCCTTTCCAAAAGATGGTTCAGTTCGGGCTACTCAAAAATTGCAGCTTGTACATAGTGATGTCTATGGTCCTATGCAGATACCTTCTTTTGGAAATTATCTTTACTTCGTGACTTTCATTGATAATTTTTCAAGGCATGCATGGGTATATCCATTGAAGGCAAAGTCATAAGTGTTCATGTGCTTCAAACAGTTTTTGGTTTTGGCTAAAAATATGTCAGCATGTAAAATGGGCACCCTTTGTTCAAATCCAAGGGGGAATATATGTCTTCTGATTTTAGAGCATTTCTAGTTGAACGTGTGATAAAACACCATTGTACAATGCCGTATACACCTCAACAAAATGGAGTTGCTGAACGAAAGAACATGTCACTCATGGAGATGGCGAGGTGCATGGTCAAGAGTCAGGCTTTACCACATAGTTTTTGGCTTGAGGCTATCATGTGTGCAGGATATGTACTTAAGACGTGTCCCACTAAAGCGCTGTAGTCTATCACTCCATATGAGGTTTGGCATGATCGCAAGCCATCTGTTGCTCATCTGCGTGTTTTTGGTTGTTTGGCATATGCATTAGTGCTTGAACAACATCACAGAAAATTGGATGATAAAGCAATAAAATGTATTTCTGTTGGGTACAGTTTTGAAAGTAAAGGCTATCCTCTGTAGTATCATCCACAGACTAAACGCATTCTGGTTAAACGTGATGTTGTTTTTGTGGAAGATGTTATTTATCCATTGCTTTCATGTACTAAGGAGGCATCTGTTAGCTCCAAAGACATGTATGATACTTTGCTATCTCTTTTTATAGGTGGACAGTCTAGTGCTAGTCCTAATGAGGAAACTTTTCAGCCTTTGTAGGTTTCATGTGATAATGCAAATCATCCCATTTCTGATGCAGATTTACATGATGCACTTGTTGATGAGAGAGTTGACATTGACAAGGCAAAAACCATGCCAAAATGACTGGTGTAGACTTTGCATGATAGCAAATTAGATGCAACTCTCTCATATCGTGCTTGATGAGGCTCTCATAGTGCCTCTTTTGCATCAGATTGCTATGCTATGGCTATATCTAGTCTCTGTGATGAGAATGAGCCTGTTTCATTTGATGAAGCACAAAATTCCAAAAATTGGATGGCTGTTATGCAATCTAAATATGATGCTATAATGAAGAATGGTACTTGTTCTTTATGTGACTTGCCTCCTAGCAAGAAGGCCATTGGCACTAAGTGGGTTTACAAGCCAAAGCGTAAGCCTGATGGAACAGCTGACAGGTATAAGGCTAGGCTTGTTGCAAAGGGTTATGCATAGGAAACATGCATTGATTTTGATGAGACCTTTGCACCTACATGTCATATGACTACTTTCAGAGCATCTGTGCACTTGCAACTCATCATGGTTGGAATGTACATCAGTTGGACATTAAAACTGCATTTTTGAACGCTAACTTGCATGAAGAAGTGTATGTTTTTCAGCCCCGTGGCTTTGTGCAGAAAGGGCATGAAAACCAGGTGTGCAGGTTAAAGAAGGCATTATATGGTTTAAAGCAAGCAGCACGTGCTGGTATGAGAAGATACATGCCTATCTGATTGCACATGGTTTAAAGAATAGTCCAACTGAAAGCATCTTATATGTTAAGCATGCTAATGATGTGCTTCTGATCATTCTTGTCTATGTTGACGACATGCTGCTCACTGGTCCTATTGAGAAGCGTATTGCTGATTTTAAGGCTGCTTTGCATGCCTCATTTAAGATGTCTGATTGGGACATTTGCATTAGTATTTGGGCATTCCGTTTATGCAAGATGATGGTAGAATGGTTTTGTGTCAAATGAAATATATTGAAACATTTTTGCAGCGTTTTGGCCTTGAAGACTATAAGCCTATTGCCACTCCTATGCACACAGGTTTACGATTGAGTCTTCATGATGCTGGAGATGCATTTGATGTTTTCCTATATCAGATGCCTCATTTACTTATGCATTACTCAGCCAGATATTCAGTTTGTTGTCTCACAGATGAGCAAGTTTATACATTGCCCAAGTGTCAAGCATTGGCAGGAGGTTAAGTGCATCTTTTGCTACTTGAGTGGTACTCGACTACTTGGGTTGTTGTATCCCAAGGGGGGATCACTACCACCAAATTTGCATGCTTTTTCTTACTCAGATTGGGTTGGTTGCTATGACACTTCTGTGTCCACTAGTGTCTTTTGTTTCATGCTTGGTAGCTCATGTATATCTTGGTTGAGCAAGAAGCAGCCTACTGTGGCCACTTCCATTTGTGAGGCTGAGTATAGGCCAGCTTTCAAAGCGACTATTGAGTGTGTGTGGCTCAGATGTCTTATGGCTGATTGGGGTGTTGATTTGTCTTTTACCACCACCATCTTCACTAGTAGTCAAAGCGCATTGGTAGTTGCGAGGAACCCTGTGTTCCATGCTCGCACTAAGCACATTGAGGTGCATTATCATTATGTTAGGGAAAGATTCTCTGCTGGGGCGATCAGTTTGACATATGTGCCCATGCAAGAGAACATTGCAAACCTTTTCCTGAAGGCTCTACCTAGGGAGAAATTTTAAGCTTTCTGGAAAGCTTTGGGCTTACTTCTTTTTGTGGAGTGATTTCCACATAGCTTGACACTTCCTTATACATGAGTGCCAGCTACTTGTTCACCGCATCACTCCTAGGGGGGGTTTGTTGATATAGTTAGGTAGTGATGTGTGTGAACACTCTAGGACTGTCGGGGCACTTTTTTCCCTCTTTAGGAGGTTTTTTGCCCTCGGCTTGTATATATGCCTATTGCCCTAATGAGCTACTTATCTACGTACATTCTCTAGTCATACATTCAGTATTGTGTGTTGTGCTCCAAGCTTCTTCTTCTTCCTTGAGCTATTTGCATGCTTCTGCAGATGTCTAACTCCAACACTTTGGTGAAAGCTTCTGTATGTTTCTTAATGAATCTCACATTGCTCAAAACATTACTTTTAAATGTGGATGACCAAATACCAACATGAAAGTGTTGAAAAATAGAATCCAAAAATTCAAAACATCCCGAACTTATAGATATATTTTTGTCGTCACCGTTTGTATAAATTTTGACATAATCTTTCTCTGATTTGTTCCATCTTATATCTTGGTTGAACAAAAGGCCATTTAGATCAAGAAGGAGTAAATTCTTTCTTGTATGAAAAGGATGATATATATTCTCTACATATAACAAACAATGAGGATAATAAATACACAATAACTAAAAACAAAGCTTTAAGATTACTTACTGATATGAATATATACGTGTTACTTGCATATTCATTATGTATTCAAAAAATGAGTAAGAAATCTAATGAAATAATTGTAATATAACACAATATACCCGGTAAAATCCAAAAAGGCCTACCATCTTGTTTCTCCATAACACTACATAGCTTATCTCATGTTTGAAAAGAGCTTTGCCCATGAAGAGTACTCATTTCACCTCCAAATGGCCAACACGCTTTCCAATACCACAATCACTTATGAAATGTTTATTTTTGTTAACATCTATATAAAGAAAAAAGAAATTCAAGAGGTATATATGAATAGTCAATACAATGTGCATACATATCAGTACTTATTTTTATCAATTAATTTCTCTTTATCACATAAATCTCCCTATTATTTTCTCTCTCAATGCTTATTTTCTCAATTGATTTCTCTATGCATCTACATTTAAAAATAAGTTTAAGATTACTGGAGCAAATAATAAATTTTCAATTTTAAAAAGCTCACATTTCAATTTCACTACTTCCTTCCCATCTGATCCCTACATTTTGATATTGGATTTAATCAAATGCATCATACTTTTAAAAAAATTAGGTTTTAGATTTTCTTAGAGAAAAGAGTCACAAATAGATGAATCATGCATCATCTGTTTAAAAATTATAATAGATGAATTTATGCATCATTGATCTAAAAAGAATAATTTTTAGATTACCCGATTAGACAAGAGATGTCTATTTTTTTCATGAATATATGATATCAACAACAAATAAAAAGATTTAAATATAATCGACTCACATCACTTTATTCAACAAGAGCTAATATATTCAAAATAAAATTCTATTGTTCCATAAATTACAATCATCACTAGCATATAAAAAAATTCATACTTCGAAAATTATGGCATTTATTACATTACATGGAATCCATATTTTCTCAAGCTATTTTTCCTTCTCCTATATTTGAAGTACCTACAATATCTTCATCCTTTGTAACAATATCTTCTTCGGATTTTGTATCCTTCTTATTACTTTCAAATTCTTCTCCACTAGGTTGTACATCAATTTCAGCATCAACATTCTCGAACATATCATTTGTATTATTTGTATCTTGATTACTGATATCACACCATTGATGCAAAGAAGGATCATTCTTGAAAACTGAAGAGAAACTAGATTCTAACTGTTTTTCTTCAACCTCTAAGCATGTACCAAAACATCTTTGTGTTTTAGATAAACTTCTTTGAAGAACAATTCCTCGACAATACAAATTTATAACATAGCTGTCTTCATGAGCAAAACTCTTGATGAAATCATCAATGAATCTTTTATCTATGAATTCATCAGGGCCTTTCTGAACAAGAATATTTATATTTGCTTGATTTATTATATCAATCATCTGATAATTATCTTCTTTGCTAATGTACATAAGCACTATTGCAAAATCCAACTCTCCTTTAATCAAAGGATTACTACTTTGAATGGCTCCAGTCTTAAAAGTCATTTTTGAATCCGTCTATTGAAATCCTTCCACAAGCATATGGACATAGAGAAAATCAATAAAAAATACCAAAATATATTTAGTCTCGAAGTTCATCCCATGAGTGCAAAAACCAATCTGGAGGAGAAGGTTGCCGAAATATATTCTCGACCATGTAGACTATACAGTTCTTAGTCAAACCTAAAGAAAGCAATCTTGAATGGAAGAACTTGCTATGAACAAAAACTTTCCACCTTATTTAAATAAAAAACAAATCCATAGATTGACCATGGAATAACATTTGTTGTGGTCTTTATTCCCGTTGCAACTCTGTACAAATGATTAAGCAAAGTTATGGCAACTTTTGGTAAAGGCGGAGATTTCTTTGCCCTGTTTAATGAATCTTTCACAAATGTCTCATTATAACTTCTAATTTTTGTGTATTGTATTTCTGTGATGTTATATTTCTCACAGAGCTTTTCCCAAGTCAAAATCTCTGTTGTCAAATCAATAAAAAATGCAATTGTAGATTTTTTTAGCACATGATCTGTCTTTAATCTCCATGCCATTTCTTCCTTGTCAACCATGTGATTCAATGATTTTGCTTTTTTTACAACTTTTTTTCTAAAATTTTCTTTTGAATTTCTAAAATTTCATTATTTTCTAGATCTATAATGCATATGAATAATTTCAGACCTAATATAACCGTCCCTGGTGCTTGCTTTAATTGACCACCTTTCATTGCTACCATCTTTGTAGATTTTGATATAACATCTTTTGTTGAATCTCCTTTTCTATTCAACACTTCAACCTTTGTATTAAGCATTGCTCCCCGAATATACAAATGCATGATTGATATCTAATTCTTCCATTCATCATCATTACATAAAAGAATGTGCAAACATTCTTTTTAAATCTTTTTTGCAAAGTTTGCTCTATAGTCACTACAAAATTATGCAAAAAAGCAATATATATAGTTTAAATACATACAAGTTTTAAAATATAATAATATATACTAAGCATATAAATATATAAATGAATATAAGTTCAAAAATAAAGTAAAAATACCAAGAATATAAATATGCATGCCATGATACAAATTCTCTTTTACTCTAATTGGCTCTTGGAGGAGGCTTGGATGGACATTCATTTGATTCCCATTGAGATCTAGCTTGTAAAAGTTGATCCACAAATGGTTCCTTCTGTAATGACTTTTCCACCATCAAATTAGCCTCTTTAGATATCTCCCTTGAAATTTTTCGATGACAATTTACTATAATTTTTGCTTGTCTATGTCTAAATTGTTGGCATAACTTTAACTTCACCATAGGAGAATTAACACTTTGCAAACTTTTCATTGCACTGATTGAATGTTGTCCAGATATTATCCAATACTCAACTTTATCAATATCATCATGAGACAAAGGTTGTAAAGGTGTTATGGCACTTGGATCAATAGGCATAACAATTGCAAGAACTTCATTCTCTTTAGGAGCCAAGACAAAATCATTCATTAATGTACACACCCAATCTTTGTTTAATTTTTGATATACATAATTCGATGGTGCTAGAAAACATCTTGTTACATCAATAATAAGTACTGCATTAGAACCGAAAGCATAGTATTCTTGTTTTTGAAGTAGTAAATCCATCATCTTTTTTTTTGGCTGCACTACCATATCTTATGTTTCTTCACTCCTTCTATCTGAATGTCAGACTGATATATCTTTGTTGATATATTTAGGTAGTGATGTGTGTGAACACACTAGGACCAATCGGGGAACTTTTTTTTTTGAGTTTTTTTCCCCCCAGCTTGTATATACGCCTATAGCCCTAATGGGTTACTTATCTTTGTACATTCTAGTGGTAATACATTCAGTATTGTGTGTTGTGCTTCGAGATTCTCCTTCTTCCTTGTGCTATTGGCGTGCTTTTGCAGATGTCTAACTCCAATAATTGGTATCAAAGCAGGTCGCCGATTCATCTAGGGCATCATCGACACCTCTCTAGTCGTAGTCTCAAAATCCTATGAAATTTGGTATGCAAACTCAAGGTGATTAGGAGATCAAAACAACTTTACTTTGTGGTGCTGAAATTGCGACATGAGATCGTTTCGACCTTCAAATGCACTATCCTAATGCTTATGTAGGCTATTTCATCTTTTTGTGCCAAAGATATATATAAGTTTTGGTTCACCAATATAAGCATCTCGAAGTTTGCTACGGGTCTAGTAGAACTCATTAGGGTAAATCTGTTCAACTTTTTCAGATACAATCATTTTTCTACATCAGCATATTTTAGTGAATGGCCATGGCTGAAAGCAATGATGTATTTCGTATGTTGGTTGTTGAGGATAAGTTGGATGGTACGAATTACCCATTGTGGGCTTATATGATGTGTCATGTATTGGTTGCAAAAGGACTATGGAATATTGTGCAGTGTGTTGACAAATGTCCTATTACACCTGCAAATACAGGTATTGATGGTGATGCAGATGGTGTTGAAGATGAGGATATTCTTCATGTTCCTGTTGGTGCTTTAGTTTCTACTACACCTACTGTAGAGAAATTTTTTTGGGATGACCGAGATGCTCAGGCACATGCGTAGCTCATGCATATCTTGGTTGAGCAAGAAGCACCCTACTATGGCCACTTCTAGTTGTGAAGCTGAGTATAGGGTAGCTTTCATAGCGACTGTTGAATGTGTATGGCTCAGATGCCTTATGGCTGATTTGGGTGTTGGTCAGTCTTTTTCCACCACCATCTTGAATGACAGTTAGAGCACATTGGCAATTGCAAGGAACCCTGTTTTCCATGCTCGTACTAAGAACATTGACATGCACTATCATTATGTAAGGGAGAGGTTCTCTAGTGGAGAGACCAGCTTGGCCTATGTGCCCACATAGGAGAACATTGTAGACCTTTTCACAAAGGCTCTGCCTAGGGAGAAGTTTGAAGCTTTTTGCAAAGCTTTAGGCTTACTTCCTTTTGTGGATTGATTCCACATAGCTTGGCACTTCCTTATACATGAGTGCCAGATCCTTGTTCACCACATCACTCCTAGAGGGGATTTGTTGATATATTTAGGTATGATGTGTGTGAACACACAACAACCACCAAGGCACTTTTTTCCTCTTTAGGAGGTTTTTCCCCCAACTTGTATATATGCCTATAGCCCTACTGATTTACTTATCTTTGTACATTCTAGTGGTTATACATTCAATATTTTGTGTTGTACTCCAAGCTTCTCCTTCTTCCTTGTGTTGTTTGCATGCTTTCATAGACGTCTAACTCCAACAATCTTCATCATTTTGTATAGACTTTGGTGATGATCCTAAATCTTTGTTTGAGGAACCTTTAAGCTTTCGTTTCTTAGATCTCCTAGGTACATCTGAGCTTCTCTTCAAAGATTTTGACTTTTGTGTTAATCATTTGGCTTCTTTTATAATATTCACTAATTCTTATATTGATTCCATTGATCCAATTGAGCCTAATTATCGATCAGACTTTGACATACTAGCTTTCATATCATCCAAATAGAAAGTCTCCCATGATAAGCAAAATTTATTCTCATTAATATTTTCACTATCTGGAATCACTTTACAAGTAAAACATGGTGTGCATTGTGCATTTACATCTTCTTTAACATGAACAATATTGCTCATATCACCATATGTAGATCCTACATCTGTCATAAATAAATGTGCATCGTGTCAGCAACCCATTTCATGTCTTCTTTATGTGTCAAATCAAAAGATTTATGTACTTTAATCCTATTTGAAGGAACCTTCACCCCACTTGTTTTTTATAAGTTTTCCAATGAAAATATATTATCAGTAACATTGCTTTGAAATTCAACAGTACCCATATTTTCCATTTCTCCTGAAAATCAAACAAATATTTTCTCTTAGATCATAACAATATCAGCATAATAACATCAACATAATAACAAACAATATCAACAATATAGCATCAACTTTCTCATACATATTCATTAAATTTATTGTCAATACTATTATCTCTAATTGTTAAACTTATAGATTATACATTATTATCAAATTTATTAAGTTCGAGCCTCCTAATATTTGAGTTTATGTTCTCTACTTAAAGGCTCTAACTTAAATTAGTTTGAACTTGTACTTTTTTGGTGCAAGTGTTAATAAGTTTGAACTTAAGTTGGGGCCTCTTACTCTTTTGGAAGATTTAAACTTACATCATTCCATCAAAGCTTAACTAGACTTGAGTTCAAGAGGTGTCTTTGTTGGTTATAAAGGTTTTGACATTCAACTTAAATTCGAGCCTCATATCATGTGACCAGTATACTCAAACTTAATATAATTGAGAGGCTTGAACTTAAGTTCAAGTTTCTTAGCTCATTTGGATGAAAGAGCTAAGAGACTTGAAATTAAATTCGAGCATCTCTTGATCAAGTTAAATCAAGTGTCTCTTGATAAAAAATCACAGTAAATTGAAGTTTGAGATACTACGTTTTTGGCTTGAAAAGTTGATGGGCTCCATATCATATAATTCAATATAGTCAAATTCAATATGATTGAATTCAAATGCAAGGGATAAGAGGAAGTTCGAGCATCTGAGCTAGAAATACCACTCATTTCACTAGAGAAGCTAAGAGGCTCAGAGATTCAAACTTAAGATCAAGCCTCATATCATATAACTCAATAGACTCAAACTTGATCAAAGACTCAAACTTAAGTTCTTTTGGATGCTAGAATTAAGAGGTTCAAACTTAATTTTGAACTTAAGTTCATCTTGATATGATTGGCTCAAACTTAAGTTCAAATTTAAGTTCGAGCATCATTTGGAAAAGCTGAGAGGCTCGAGCCTCATATTATGTGACCCAATGGACTCAAAGTTAATATGATTCAAGTGTCCTTTGGAAAAGTTGAGAGGCTTGAACAACATGTGACCAGCATACTCAAGGTTTATATGCTTCAGAGGCTTGAACTTAAGTTTGAGCCTCTTGGCTCTTTTGCAATAGCTAAGAGGCTCAAACATAAGTTAAAAATACTAGTCTTTTTTTTTGTAGAAGCTTAGAGGCTAGAACTTAAGTTCAAACCTCATAGTATATTCCCTAACCTACTGAAACTTGATATAATTCAAAAGCTCTGAAAGTTCGAGCCTGTTAGCTCTAAAGTTAAGAGGCTCAAACTTTAGTTGATATGATTCAGAGGGTTGAACTTAAAGAGGCTCTTCGAGCCTCTTATCTCTCTTGGATGCAAAAGTTAAGTTCAAACTTACGTTCAAGAGTCTTTTGGAAAAGCTGAAAGGCTCAAACTTAATTTTGAGCCTCATATCATGTGACTCAAGAGACTCAAACTTGATATGATTCTCAGGCTCTAACTAAAGTTTGAGCCTCTTAGCTCTTTTGGATGCAATAGCTAAGAGGTTCAAACTTAAGTTCAAGCATTCGAGCTTAATTTTGAGCCTCTTAGATCTGTTGGATGCAAGACCTAAGATGCTCCAACTTAACTTCAAACTTAAGTTAAAGCATCTTTTGAAAAAGTTGAGAGGCTCGACCTTAAGGTTGAGCCTCATGTCGTGTGATCCAACAGACTCAAAGTTGATATGATTCAAGCGTCCTTTGGAAAAGCTAAGAGGCTCGAATCTAAGTTCGAGCCTCATATCATGTGACCCAAGAGACTCAAACTTGATAGGATTCAGAGGCTCAAACTTAAGTTTGAGCCTCTTAGTTCAGCTCTAGAGTTAAGAAGCTCAAAGCTCAAACAAAGGCTTGAACTTTTGTTTATCTTTTCTTCATCTCTTAGCTCTTTTCGATGCAAAAATTAAGAGGTTTGAGCGTCTTTTGTTCAAAGTAGATTGTTAGCTCTAGAGTTAAGAGGCTCGAGCCTTGAACTTAAGTTCAAGTGTGTTTTATTCATCTTTTGAAGGCTTGAAATTTTGTTCATCTTTCAGATGTTTGAACTTTTGTTCAAACTTAAACGAACTTAAGTTTGAGCCTCATATCATGTGACTCAACATACTCAAACTTGATATGATTCAAAAGCTCTAACTAAACTTTGAGCCTCTTAGCTCTTTTGGATGCAATAGCTAAGAGGCTCAAACTTAAGCTCTGTTGGATGAAAAAATTAAGAGGCTCCAATTTAAATTCAAACTTAAGTTAGAGTGTCTTTTGGAAAATCTCACATGCTCGAACTTAGGTTTGAGCCTCATATCATGTGTCCCAACAAACTCAAACTTAATATGATTGAGAGGCTTGAACTTAAGTTTGAGCCTATTAAATTTGGAGTTAATATGCTCCAAATTAAGTTCGAATGTCTTTTGTTCATCTTTCAAAGGCTCGAACTTAAGTTCAAGAGATAAGATTCTCAAACTTACGTTCGAGTGTCTTTTAGTCAAAGGTCTTAGATTCAAGTTTTCATTCTAGCCTTATACCATGTGACTCAAAAGATTCCAACCTGATATGTTTCAAAGTCTCAAACTTAAGTTCGAGCTTCTTAGCTCTTTTAGATGGAAGAGACATCTTTGAACTTAAGTTTAAGTGTCTTTTGATCAAGGTCTATATAGATTTGAGTTAAAAATACTAATCTTTTTGCTAGAGAAGATAAGAGGCTTGAACTTAAGTTCGAGCCTCATATCATGTGACCCAACATACTCAAACTTATATGATTCAGATGCTCAAGCTTAAGTTCAAGCCTCTTAGCTCATTTAGATGCAATTAAGAGGCTCGAATTGTTTGTCTCTCAGGGGCTCAAACTTTTTCTCAGCTTAGCTCTTTTGGATGTAGTCAAGAGGCTCGAACTTAAGTTCAAGCCTATTTTTTTCATCTCTTAGAAGTTCCAGGCTCTTTGCTCTTTTGAATGGAAGAGATAAGATCCTCAAACTTAAGTTCGAGAATTTTTTGGAAAATTTCAATGAAGAGGCTCAAACTTAAGTTCGAGCATATTTTGTGTTGGAAGTGGTAGCGGACCACAATAACAATATATCATAGGTTTATAGGATCTTCCAATAGATGAACCTTAACATACACACCTTAAGAATAAAAAATAGATGAGTGAGAGATAGAGAGAGAATAGACAGGATTTAAAGTGCAATGGTAAGCTATGAGGCTCACCTACACTGTATATTCAAATGTCAAATCACAATATGTGAATATGATGCAAATTGACAATATCTGTATCTAGGCAAAAATAGGAACTAAATAGAAGAAATTGTGTGCCTAGGAGGTATGAAGAGTGTGTTTGTGTGTGTGTGAATATGGAGAATACAAACAGTTTAGAAATTTTTTACAGCAAACCCAAATTTTGATCAACCTAAATTAGAAATGAGTGATCTAGCAAGTAAGAACCAAAATAGACTTGCTACTCACAATAAATCAACAATGGATGTTGATGGTAAGTTGGCAAAATCAACAACAGAAATAAAATTACTACTAATAGTAAATCAACAACGGATGTTGATGGTAAGATTTTTGCAAAACATAATCAGTAGTGATGTCAACATTAAGCTCAAAATTTGTTTTGTGTTTCTTTTACGTAGTATACTTTTCGTAAGTGAAAGATTTTATCGTAAGAATTTTTTGATATGCGCTTTTTGAGGATGCTTTTCGATAGAGCTCTCAAAACTATAAAAGAGACCAAGGGATCATTGTTAATCATCACTCAACGATCATCTCAAGGAGTTTAAGTTCTCAACACAAGGAGAAGGTCTTCTTGAAGAGAGAGTGTTCACACACTCTTGAGGAGGTGATCACTAGGAGGCTATCTTGGAGGAGGAGTTCTCACACTCTTGGAGGAGTTGTGGTCTACTTCAAGAGATATCTAGAGGAGATTCTACCAGCTTACCATCAACATCCATTGTTGATTTACTGTGAGTAGCAAGTCTATTTCCATTCTTACTTGCTAGTTCACTTGTTTCTTATTTAGGTTGATCAGAATTTGGGTTTGCTACAAAACACTTCTAAATTGCTTGTATTCTCCATATTCTCATAGACACACACTCTTCATACCTCTTAGGCACACACTTTCTTGTATTTAGTTCCTATTTTTGCCTAGATATAGATATTGTCAGTTTGTATCATATTCACACATTGTAATTTGACAGTTGAATATAGATAGTGTAGGTGAGCCTCATAGCTTACCGTTACACTTGAAATCCTATCTATTCTCTCTCTATCTCTCACTCATCTATGTTTTAGTGTTAAGGTGTGTATATTAAGGGTCATCTGTTAGAAGATCCTATAAACCTATCATATATTGTTATTGTGGCCTACTACCACTTCCAACATTTTTTTCATCTCTCAAAAGTTTGAGCCCCTTAGCTCTTTTGAATGGAAGAGATAAGATCCTTGAACTTAAGTTTGAGCATCTTTTGATCGAATTTCAATGAAGATTTGAGTTGGAAATACTACTCTTTTTAGTGGAGAAGTTGAGAGGTTCAGGGACTCAAACTTAAGATCGAGCCTCATATCTCGATTAAAGGCTCGAACTTAAGTTTTTTTGGATGCAAAACTTAACTAGCTTGAGCTTAAGTTTGAACTTGAGCTCATCTTGATATGATTGGCTCAAATTTAAGTTCGAACTTAAGTTCGAGCGTCCTTTGGAAAAGCTGAGAGGCTCGAACTTAAGTTCGAGCCTCATATCATGTGACCCAACAAACGCAAAGTAGCTATGTTAATTAGCATATGACCTCATTAGGGCAAAAATCAGCCAAAAATGGGTTGTTTGCTAATGACAGATTAAGGAAATTGACAAATAGAGTCTTTCCACGTGTACAAGATTATAACATTGTTGTCTCCTTTAACCATATGAAGAAATTCTTTTTTAAGAGAATATGATCTAAAAGCATTGCGAAAGTGATGAAGATTCTTGTATTCAGTGTATAGTTTTTTGTTTTGATGCAGAAAAAGATATTTTTGCACACCACACAATGCATATTTTTAAAGTTCCAAAAAGGAAATGATTTTTGAAGATACAAAATATTTTTGGTTTCTCGAAATTCCATGGTCATTCGGCGACAGGGTTTACATCAAATCAAAAGTTTGCACATGTACAAAGTCTTTTTATCTATAAATGCTGGCAACGTTTGTGAATGTCGGTTTCTCACTTTGAGCATTCTTCTTCTTCTCGATTCTAATGGCTTCTTCTTCTCGTCGTCCTTCCAATCATGTAACCTCATGTGAGGTTTACAACAGAAGAGAGGATTCTTTGTGGAAACCTCTTTCTGTGAAGTTAAATGAATGAGTAACTATGCTTCTTAGTTGTAAAGGTGCCCATAAAGTCAAGCATGCTAAAAGAGACGACACAAGAAACCATTGGAGGGGATGTATTCTTAGTTTAAAAGTGAAGAGATGCGGTTGGTTTGCAAGAGTACAACATGTGTACAACGCTAAGGATCTTGGCCTAGAAAATCATGTGCAATTCCCTTCATACTGTAAGTGAAGCTTTACAATGCTCTTCTATCATTTTAGTTGTTTTTGTATAACAACATATATGTTTTTGTATTGCAAATATTTTTCCTCCCTATATTCTGGAGTGGCAACTTCTTGAATGTTTAACAGGAACATTCAGAGTTCTTCATAAGGAATATGTAGAACTTAGCTCAATTTTTCAATAGCATAGAGTTATTTGTCCATTTTGCATATTATCAGGTGCCATCAGGGAGGAGCTCGTAAGGAAATCTTATACATTTGCTTACTCCTTGCATCTCTTCATTAGATTGGGATGCTCCTGATCATTCAACAAAAGGTGGAAAAGAAAGCTTGGACTTTGGATAGCCTTGGACTCAGAGGAGAGCTATCCAGAAGTAGTGATTCATCCAGATTTTCAATCTAGGAAAATAATTGTCACTGCAAATTGGAAACTTAGAAATGTAAGGGAGCTCCTAGAATACCTTGATGAGGCATCATCACAGTTCAGATTCTCAATTGATGATGCAATAGTTAACATTAGATCAGAGAAAACATTATCTTGTATAACTTGCGTGCCACCCAGGGTGATCAAGTTCCAACCCTCTAGATTGCAACAAGTCTCCTTCTTTAAGAAGAGTTTTTTCAAACTTCCATTGATTTTTCTTTGCAGGATGGTGACTAAGAATGTAACTGATTACATCACTTCAATTATGTCTTTTTATGGACTATATTCATATTGGCATTTTTTTGTTTAATTTCAAGATTTTGAGGAGGTTTCAATGGTGCAATGATTATACATGAACTTACATATGACAAAATGGATGGTATGACAAAATGGAAAAGATTGGATGACACGACTGATACAAGCGATACGGGCCATCCAAAATTCTCCGATTGCTCGTATCGCTTGCATCAGTCGTGTCATAAAAACTTCTCTATCCTCTTCACATTTAACTTTTCTATAGGATGGTGACTAAGAATGTGACTGATTACATCACTTCAATTATGTCTTTTTATGGACTATATTCATATTGGCATGTTTTTGTTTAATTTCAAGATTCTGATGAGGTTTCTATTGTGCAATGATTATAAAGGAACTTTCATGAGTAAATTCTAGGTGACTCAAGAATATAAACCAAGAAATTCTTACATAATATATCTCCCCTTTTAGAACCTTTTTTCATACTTCCATTGATTTTCCTTTGCAGGATGGTAACTAAGAATTTGACTCATTACATCACTTCAATTATGGCTTTTTATGGACTATATTCATATTGGAAATTTTTTTGTTAATTTCAACATTCTGATGAGGTTTCAATGGTGCAATGATTATACAGGAACTTGTATATGACAAAATGGATGGTATGACAAAATGGAAAAGATCGGATGACATGACTGATACAAGCGATACAGGCCATCGAAAATTCTTCGATTGCCTATATGGCTTGCATCGGTCGTCAAGAACAATTCAATTTTGCTTGAACCATGCAATGAAGTCACTTTTGCTTAGTTCTCAAGAGGATCAATTCAACAGTACATTACTCAAGGCATATAAATATAGTTACAATGACCATCTTCCAGATGAAGACTGGCATAATTACATACAATTTTTACATCAATAAATCTTCCAACATATGTTGGTTACACATTAGATTACAATCTTACATTCCAAAAATATAATGTTTCACCCTTCTTTTTTGTCCTTTTTGGAGCCCTCACCCCTACTCTTATTCTTTGGCCCATGCTTCAATGGGGAGTGAATAGGAAACCCTTTCTTCTTTTCTTTAGAATTCTTTTTATCTGGTGTGGTGGTGGAGGTGAGTCTGGATCATAAGGGCATATTGCATGTTTCATAATGGCATTTATTGCTCTCTCCTTGATCAAGATGACCCAAGCATCTGGATAGTCTAACAAGTTTAACTCAGGATTGTAAAACCTTCTTTCCAAGGACTTTACTGCGTTTTCAATCACTCTCCAACCACATGAGGTGCTGTCTTTCTATAATAACACATGTATTTGAATGTATCCAAACTTTTTTTCTACATTAAATTTAGGAATTCTTGGAAAGGTGTGATCAATATGCATTTTGAGAAGCTTAGCAGCACTGCAAGGTAAACCTAAATTCAAAATGGATGGCAAGGCTTTAAAATAGAACACAACAAAACGTATGGAAGGCTTACACTTTGGAGTTTCCATGTTGTGATTGGAGAGAATTCCTTGCCAACTTCTTTGTGCTAGCCATAACCTACAAAAAAAAAGAGTTTAAGATCTTGGAAGAAATTTAAAAAGCAAAAAAACTAATGTAAAACAGCTTTCACAAAGCACACAAGAAACACGACTGATGCAAGCGATTAGGGTCATCTCAAAATCCTTTTATGTCCCTAATCGCTTGTATCGGTCATGGTAACTTGCACAAAAAAGAGTTTAAAAGCTTGGAAAAAATTTAAAAAGCAAGAAAACTGATTAAAAGAGCTTTCACAAAGCACTCAAGGAACACGACCGATCCAAGCAATATTGCATCATCTAGAAACCTCCAAAGATCCCTAATCGCTTGTATCGGTCGTGTTGTAAAATAATTGATCATGATGACCGATCCAAGTGATTAGGGGCATTTGAATCTTCCCAATGCCCTTAATTGCTTGGATCGGTCATGTAAAAGCTTTTGTGATCCATCATACCTCACACAAAATGTGGTCTATGGAAAGTTTTGAAAAGCATGTAAAAATGCGAAGGCAATGGCAAGTAGGTGGTAGCAAGGAATTCACAAAAAAATGAAAAAAAGTGAATAGAGGAGCTTAAATAGTCTCTGGAATGAGTTGACCATTTGTGACATGTGGCAGTATGTGATTGGGCCATGTTCTAGCCATTACGAGTCCCAACGTACAATGCATGTGACATCATTTGGTCGGCCACATCATCTAGCCGTTGCGATTCCCAACATCTTGCCACATGGCACTCGCTTATTGTTCCACGTCATGTGATCGTTACCTGGCCCTCCTCGACTATAAATACGAGTCCCCTTCACCATTTCACATTTTCAACCTTCATAGAATTTCTCTCTTCATCAGCCATGCACACTTGTGCTTCATACCTGACACGACCGATACAAGCAATTACATGCATTTGACCGACCTTTGACTAGCTTATTTTGCTTGCATCGGTCGTGTTCTCCACTAACTTGACACATACTTGTGCTTCATACCTGATACGACTGATACAAGCAATTACATGCATTTGATCGGCCTTTGACTTGCTTATTTCGCTTGCATCGGTCGTGTTCTCCACTAGGACACATACTTATGCTTCATACCCAATATGACCAATGCAAGCGATTACATGTGTTTGACCGACCTTTGACTAGCTTATTTTGCTTGCATCGGTCGTGAACTTCCCTATCTTACTATTGGCTCAGAATTTCAAGAAACTAATGCTACCATTGCATCCAAAACGTGCCAAAACCCTAAGATTGATTGTCTATTTGCATGATTCTGATATATAGAGGTCTTGATGAGCCTATTTGTGCATGAATCTAGGACACGACCAATGCAAGCGATTACGCTCATCTGCAAATGTTGGATGGGCCTAATCGCTTGCATCGGTCGTGTGTGGAAATCAATACAAAAAGGCTTATCAAGACCTCTTGGTATCAAAATCATGCAAATAGATAGTCAATCTTAGGTTTTTTGGACGTTCCAAACACAATGGTAGCATAAGTTTCTCCAAATTCATAACCAATAATAAGATACAAAAGTTCACATGCAATCTAAGCTTCAAGATGACCTCATTTGGACACAACCAGTTCAAGCGATTAGGACCATCCAAGCTTCTTTGATGGGCCTAATCGCTTGAATTGGTTGTGTCCAATCAAGTATCATATTTCTAGCTATATGAATGAATGCTCCATATAGAACAACTTAATGTATGTATAAATGTTATTTTCAACCTTAATTATATGTTTCTATAAAGTTAAGGGTGAGAAATCAAACATGACCGATGCAAGCGATTAGGCCCATTTGATGTTCTCTGATGACCCTAATCGCTTGGATCGGTCGTGTCTCATGCTTTGTTTCTGCTTGTCTTTCCAATTATTTCTATGACTTTAAAAGTTTCCTTGGACTTTTTCTGACCTAGGTTTTTTATTTTTCCCACAGTTATCTATATTGGATGAAGACAACTACATTGGCAGGGGGAAGGGAACAAGGAAAACCATAGAGGAGAAAGGAAAGAGAAAGATGGATATTCATTCAGTGATCTACTATGTTCCAAAATTGAATCTAGAATTATTTTGTATTATTCATAAGCACTATAGTCAACAGCCAGATTTTGCACTATTCTGCTTGAGGATTCTTTCAAGATACATGGGTTTTACTTCAATACCCTTTAATGCATACAAATTTTTGCTACTTGAAAGAACAATTGCATTTAGAATTTTTGGATATGCCCCAGGATTCAATGCTTTAAGGGCAAGCTACTTCCTCTGCTACTCAAGCTATGCAATGGATGCAAGGGTGTTAGATGTTAAAAGTATTGTTGGCTATATGAGAAAAGAGTACCTCAGATATAAAGGAGATTTGCTAGAGCCAAGCTCATTCAAAAGACTCAAGAAGGATTATTTCTTTTCAAAGGTTATTGCTCATGAAATGTACATAGATACACATATTTATTGCGCAAAGGGATACAAGACATTGCAAAAATGAAGGATTTAATCTTTTTTTTTTGTAATTGATCCATGTCCTAATATTAATCCTTATTGATCCATGATCTATTTTTCTCTAGTGAAAGTCCTATTTATCTAATGATAATATTTTTCATGAGCTCTTTTTTAATTTTCTTCTCAAGAATCAATAAAAAATCTCTTTGAAGGAAGATTTGCCAAATTCAAGCTCATTGAGAAGACTCAAAAAAGGTGTACATACATAGACATATTTCTTTTCAAAAGCTTATTACATCATAAAATGTACATACATAGACATCTTTATTTTTCAAAGAAATAAAAGACATTGCAAATATTAAGGCTTCCTTTGGAATGTTATCTTTTTCATTTTGTGATATTGATCCATGATGTTTTTGTTTGGTGATAATCCTATTCTTTTGATGATAATATTTGGAATGAGCTCCTTTGTAATTGTCTTATAAAGAACCAATCAAAAAGCTCTTTGGAGGCATTACTTTTTGTTACTCCTCCTCCTTTCCTTGTGCACCTAAAGAGGCTTGTCCTTGATAATGATATTTTTCCATGCCTTAGGTGTTCCATTTGGCAAGTGTTTCCTTTTCTGCAAAGAATGCACCATCCACAAGGAGAATATGCAGGAATAACATAAGAGATTCATCAGATGTTTATTTCAATTAAAGAAAACTAAATTGAGTAAATTATCTTTGAAACTCAGCAAGTAGTTTGTTATGTCTTTGGCACTCCATGCCTCTATGATGGTTTCTATAAGCTCTGTGGTCGCCTTTCTGAAATCTATCACATAGCTATTTAATGTTATCTACTGCCTCATGATTTTCTAAAAATTATCTAGTTTGCCCACACCTCCATTCTCTTTTTTGCTATTTCTGGTTTGCTTTTTACATTAGTCGTGAACTCACAAAATTTTTTCTAGCAATTCCACATGGCATTTAGTTGTTTGTCATCATGGTTACTGAAGAATGTGAGAAACAAACTTGCTATCGAAAGTAGAGTAAAAAAAGTGCAAAACCTCATAAGCACACATTATATAGGTCCGTGAACAAGAGGAAAATTCAAATTTTCATGAACGCCCAATGAGCACAAACTTCAAGGCATAAGATATCACACATACTTTTCATAATTATCACACGAGTTTCTCTCTCTTCAAAATTTGCATAAGATACGTTTTAAATGCGCTTACACGAAATTTTTTAAAATGATTTGACAACTTTAATCTAGCTTAAGCACAACTAATTGAAATCCTTACACGGCCCTTTTTTGGCCATTTTTTGCCCTAATATCTATTAGCTAGAATATTAATTATGTTGATTAGCCTATACTCATTCCTTATAAGCATGATGAATATGCTAATTAGCATAGTAATTGTGCTACTTAGCATATTTCCTTTGCTAACTAGCATATAGATTTTGCTAGTTAGCATTCTAATTGTGCTAACCACCATAGAGCCTATGTTAGCTAGAACTATGAGTGTGTTAGTTAGCATACTAGGTATGCTAATTAGCATATTGTGTATGTTAGTTAACATAGAGATTGTGCTAGTTTTCATACTTTTTGTTCTAATTAGCATAGAGCAAGTGTTAGCTAGCATACGTATTGTGGTAGTCAGCATATTGGTTTTCCAAATTAGCATAGTGACCATGCTACCAAGCATATTGATTGTTCTAGTTAGCATAGTTTTTTTGGTAGCTAACATATAGAGTTTTCTATCTAACATAATACTTGGGATAATTAGAATAAGGCTTCTGTTGGATACCACATTGATTGTGCTAGTCAACATACTAGTTATCCTAATTAGCATGGAGTTTCTATTAGTTGACATACATATGGTGATAGTTAGCTTACTTGTGCTAATTAGCACAAACCCTGATTTAGCTAACATACTATCATAGTTTTTCATCGGACATTTTTTATGATAGGTAACATATTTTTTGTAGAAAGTATCATAATGATTGTGTTGCTTACAAAAATCAAAATGCTAGTTAGCACGTTTGAATAGCGCATTAGCACATTTCCTTTTTTAGGTAGCATAAATTTATTGCTAATAAGCACAAAATAAAGGATCTACTAATGGCTAGAATATTAATTATGTTGGTTAGCCTATAAACATTCCTTATAAGCATAGTAATTGTGTTAGTTAGCATATTTCCTTTGCTAACTAGCATATAGATTTTGCTAGCTAGCATACTAATTGTGCTCAATAGCATAAAGCCTATGCTAGCTAGAAATATGAGTGTGTTAGTTAGCATACTAGGTATGCTAATTAGCATATAGTGTATGTTAGCTAACATAGAGATTGTGCTAGTTTGCATATTTTTTGTTCTAATTAGCATAGAGTGAGTGTTAGCTAGCATACTTATTGTGGTGGTCAATGTACTGGATTTGCTAATTAGCATAATCACTATGGCATATTGATTGTTCTATTTAGCATAGATTCTTTGCTAGATAATATATGATATAGTATTTTCTACCTAACATAATACTTGTGATAATTAGCATATGGCTTATGTTGGATACCACATTGATTGTGATGATCAACATACCAGTTATCCTAATTAGCTAATTGAAAAATACCTTGTTTGTCTAGGAAGAAGGACCATGATTGCAATAAATATCCAACCCCCTTTAGACACCACAAGGTGTTCATTTGAGAGAACAAAAAGCTGAAAAAAATGGGTCCCCCATGAAGGGGACAAAAAAGTTATAGTCCTTCTTTGTAACTCTAACTTTCTTGTACGTTTCTCCTTGTTTATAATTTAAAGCATGGTTTTTGAAAAAAAACAATAGGCTTTTCTATTTTTTTGTGAATGGACAAAGCAAATAGAGTAATTTTCATGGGAGCTTGAGTAAGGATGATAAGGTAATCATACATCTTCTTTGCCATCTTCAAAAGCATCGGCTAGCCATTTTTGCACATATTTTATCCCATGAATTAGAAGGTTTCTAGTCATTATGCAACAAAGAATATGATTTTCTACCAAGTTTCACATTCGTCTTATGTTTTTTCTTTCAATTGAATCACGATTTTATCAAGGTATGAATTAAAAGTTCGAGTACATAATAGTTATTCCTCATTAATAAGACATAACAAATAGAAACAAAGGTTAGGCAAAATAAAATATTTGTGATAATAATAAGAACACAAAGATGAAGGAATGTAGCTATCAAAATCAACAATCTCTAAGATTGACTTGGAAGTGTGGAAATCAAAATTTCTACTTATAGTGTCAATTTTCTAAGATTGACTTGGAAGTTTGAAAATCAATAATCAAGTCTAGCAAGTAGTAGTATTTCTAGATATGTGAGCTATGATATGCATCATTGATAATTAACAAGACATCTTGGTGACACATAAGGATATGTTACAAGAACTCACGAAAATGTGACTATGGAAGAACATCTAAATATAGAGGTAGAACTCACCTTGAAAGGGTTTGCTCTTGTTACTTGTCCAATGTAAGATCAAGTTTTGGAAGACCCTAGATCTTTATCAACATTTAAATGTATCTTTTTGCTTTGTATTTTTCCACTTGTACATCAACATACACTTGCAAGCACTTTAAAAATTGGCAAGTTATTAATCATTGACACATGATATTAAAGGTTCACAAGCAAAGCTTTTTCACTAGATCCATTTTTTGATGCCAAGGAATTCATTCTTCATGTACATCTAATTCCCACTCCATATATTCTTCTTGCATAGTAGTACAATTACTAATTGGCAAGTAAACTATATGTAGAGAAATAAGAATGTTGAGTGAAATAAGAACCGCATTTATGGTGCTTATGATGCTTATGACGTTTATGATAACAAGCCATGTGACCATGCCATGTATAGCTCATACGAAAGTAGAAGATAGGCACTTTGTTGAAGTCTTCACACACAGGGCAACAAGAAGGAGTCATTTTGTCGGAGCAAGAAGGAGCCACACACAATAGGTTAGGACTTGGCTTCAGACTCTTTATTCACATTTTTTGCTTGCGCTCTATCTATGCGAGGTGATCGCATTGCTAACCTACATCAATGATTTAGTGATGGCATATCGTTTGCATTCATGTGATACATGATTACACACTAACTTGTTGAGACCATTATAATGCTTTCTTTTGAGCTTGTGTATTCCATTTTGTGATGTGTGGGCATATCAAGGGAGTCTCTCACTAGTTGACCTAATGGGATTGTGATCGATTCATCATCTACTTTGTTTGTAAGGTGATTGGTAGCTAGGTAAAGTCCTATGGAATGTGCTTAGATCATCATTACATACAAGGAATTTGGGTCTAGAGGTGAGTCTTGCAATATGGATGAGTAGTGTGACCTCATCAAAACATTATGTGCATGTGTTACTATTCCTATAGAGGTGGAGTTTACTAATCTGATGTCAACAAGAAGTTTATAACCAAGTTAAAGAAATATTACATTAGTTACAACTCTCTTTTCTATGAGAATGAATGAGGGCATAGAAGAACTATATTCTAAAGAAGCACTTGTGTAGTGGCTAGTCCATGATCCTTTTCGAAGAATCATCAATCTTGCACATTCCCATTTGTCCTAACTTCTATTATTATACTCACAAGCTCATTGTTTTCATCGTCTTACATTTTTTTATGTGATCCAATGCCTCTTGTCGAGCTTCTAGCATATATGCAACTCATCTGCCTTTTAGGTCATGGATTTCTATAATTATTGCAACCTTTCTTTTGTGAGAGGCCCATGGTAGAGCTTTACTCAACATGCACTTACATAATTAGGAATGAATTATCCTTCTAGAGAAGAAAACTATATACTTTCACTTAGAAAGATTCAATGAATCACTAAGGAGCCATGACCTCTATTTCTTAGTTTCTTTGTGTGTTGCATCAATGTATATACCAATGCCAAGGCTTACCCTTCTTGCAATTGCTTATCTTTGTTGTATGCATCAAAGTAAGCCTTATGAAACTTCTTTGCTGCATAGATACCTCTCATAGCTCTTATTCATGTCTCTTAGAGCTTCTCAAGACTCTCTACTAGATTTAAAAGCTCATGTCTAGTCCAATCATATCACTATGCTACTTATACAAGAGGTTGTAGGTACTAGGAAGTCTACTAGTACAATAGATTGTTGACCATAGAGTAGGTTAAATGGACTTGCACCTACGGAAATCTTATAGGCCACTTGGTAAGCCCAAATTGCATGACACAATTGTTCATAGAGCTTGGAACTACCATTATTTATGAATCTCATCGTAATAGTGTTTAGACTTCGTTAGAGCATTCATCTTATCCGTCGGCATGTCGGTGATAGGGTGTGTATTTCAAATTTTTAATAAGAAATATATTCAACATATTCTCAATCACCTTACCAATGAAGTGAGTCCCTCATTAACTAAAAATATCAATAAGAAGTCCAAAG
>CM035406.1:125827207-125839707 GCA_020310875.1 Ceratopteris richardii
AGCTCAATTTCGGAGAAAAACTTGCTGGTCAGTTTTTACCCCCGAGGACCTGAACGCTCATATCTTTTTCAATGGAAGTCCGTTTTTTAAGCTTTATAGCTCATTAGAAAGCTCTCTACGAGTACTAAGTGATCTCAACTGTTTTTTTCAAAAAAGAAGACGTTGGGTTTTAGAGAGGATATTTTGAGGTTAACCTTGTTGGGACTAGAAAAGCTAGGGGGCAGCATTGAAATTCTGGGCAAAAGGGAAAGGACCTTTAAAGGTGTATATACTCAAGTGCTTGATCATCCATTTGAGAATTGGTCTAATAGTGGGATTTTACAGGTCTAGCAAGGGCAATCAAGGGCAACCAAAGCAAGGCAGTGAAGAACGCAGGGATTGGGAAGTGCGGCTTCTTGGGCATCAGAGCAACTAGGAAAAGCTAACTCGAGGTTGGAAGATTACTCAACCCCCTGAGTCAATTCTTAGCATAGGCTAAACGTTAGCATTGTGGATTAACGACGATAGGAACGAGCAAGTTCAAGAGATTAAATTTTTTTAAGTCCAAGACTAAAGTAAAGGTGTGTGATACAAAAACCTAAAGGAAAGAATTAAAGTCTGACGAAACGAGAACTCCAAAAGTACCACGGAAAGTCGATTCCTGATGCATACATTTAGACAAGAACTTAAAGGCATTTAAAAAGAACCAAGCAATTAAAAACAAGGAACCTTAACGGTCAGAGGAAGTAAATTCATGAACCTTAGATCGGGCAAACACATAGGTAAGTCAGACCGACGAAGCCTTAGATCATCAGAAGCAAGTGTAGGAACTACTGCACGATCGTGGGCACAACAATTGAATAATAATTATCCCTACGAGTTGAGCTCACACACGAGTGAATCGGAAATGGCTTTTAGCATAGAAAGACGAGAAGGAGGGGCAAACGTAGCGTATCTAGAAAGACCCGAAGGACCCTATAGGACTCAATTAGAATTTCTCTGAACCAACCGCTTAGGTGCTCGTACCTATGAGGATGGTTTGCGAAGACAAGTGGTGCAAATGCACAATCCTGATCAACCCATTGGATTGGAACGTTCACTGGTGAAATTTGAGAGAGACGCATACATAGACAAACAAGGAACAATGTACATCTTAAGTATGCAGCCAAACAATACCAATGAGTTTGGTGTAATTCAATTAGAGACGGAAGCGAGAGCCCAAGGAAAAGAGCCATTAGAAGAGCCTAGGACACCTAGAGGGAAATTTGTACTGACAAGAGTACCCATTCCAGATTGGACCCCTTAGGATAAGAGAAGCATAGAATTATTCGTAAATAAAGAAACAGATGAAGCATTTTGGAGGTACAGAATGGAACAACCTAGTGAGGTAGGCTCCATCACGATTTATGAATTTAAGGACCCAGATGCACCACGAAAGGCTGTATACCTGGATGAAACTTCAGAAAGAGTATTTGTGGTACCTGACCACGCAAGAAACACATATACATGGAGAGGTGATTTAGTCTTCCCTCCATCACGAGCAAACGTAGACGCGAGCCAACAAGGGGCAGGAACATCCTCAACCCATGGTAATCAAAGAGAGAAAAATAAAGAGAGACCAGAAGTAAGTTTCAATCATCCCATAGGGAGAGATAGAACCACCATAGACAAGGACAAAGTGGATAGACAAAGAGAACCTAGAATACCAGGTGGTAGAGATGATTTTCCTCTACCTAGACCACGTGAACACCCAAGGATATTGAGACCCACTCAGTTGTAAAATCCATGCCTAGGTTAACAACAAACAAGCATTGTTACACCTGTGGTGGTGATCATATGGCAAATGTGTGTTCCAATGCGACACAACCACAAGCCAACCCTAGTGGCCAATACTTTACGATTGAGAGAAGATACACAAATCATATGGCTCAGGACTGCCCATACAACAAACAAGCAGTAAGACAGAACTACCCGCAAGCATATGCACAGCCAGGTAGGTATCAAGGTCAGTATAATACTCAACCTCATTACTATAGGCCTCCTCATAACTATACCTATCAGGCTCAACAGAGACCTCAACCTGTCTTAGCTCAGTAGCCACCCCCACCAGCTAATGTGATCTCAGTTAAATACACCTCTGCAGAAGAGAACCTAAGTAGGGCTTTAGTGCCTTCTTCACCTTTGATCATAGAAAGTGACCCGAACTCAAACAGTTTTGACTCTACTCATGTAGATAGTCCACCCGTGTATTACACAGAGTCACCAGAACACGTGGAGACATATCAGTACGATAGTCCACCATTGGACCCAAGTTGGGAGCCCGACTATGCTAATGTGATGTACACAAACCCTAATCCACGGCCCCAATTGAGACAACAAAGACCACAGTGCCCTAGAGGACCATGCTTTAGGTGTCAAGGAGATCACTTCATAAAGGATTGTCCACATCCTCCAATAGCAGGACAGTCACAGTATTATAGCATACAAGGCTTTTGTGCCGATTGTGGTAAAGAGCATGTCATAAAAGATTGTCCTAAGAACCCTACGAATGCTTCAAATGTGACACCCATTAATGTAATAGGTATTGTGAACAATGCCGATGGATCCAACCCTACATATGTGCCTATCCAAGCTATAACAAGAGCCCAGGTGCTCTTATAGAATCAACAGTTTAATCAGGAGAAAATAGCCGGAACTAGTGAAGTTGGAGAATCTAGCAGTAAAAAGATGAAATCTTGGAAAGATTCTAGGGAAAGAATCAAGCGAAAGTGGAGTAAAAGGATAACTGAGTTGGAAGGAATTCTCAAGGAATCTAGAGCCAAAATCCTAGAATTGACTTCACAAGAATTGAATCAAGAGAACCCAGCTCAGAGATCAAAATCGGTTTTAGCGGAAGGGCCCATACCAAAAAACCTAGACATGATGTTTCGTGCGTATCAAGCAAGAATAAAAGAAGGACCCCAAATAGCTGAAATGAGTAAGAACTACCCTCGAGCTGATTTAAAAATTGAGAGAACTAAACTTTGCATGAAGATGGTAGAACTAGCACAAGCAATGTTTGAAGCCTCTAGACATCTAAATTGGAATAACATGGCAAAGCCGGAGTTACACTTTCAAGGACTAATGGAGAGGCTAGAATACTTGATCGATAGCAAAGAGAAAAAGAATGAACATAGGAACCCCATTGTCCCAGAGACATAGGAAAGGAATACACCATCCCTGTCTCAAGTACCCAATATGGAAGGTGAAGACAACTTGTCTTCCATACATAGATATTTGCATGAATTTCTAAGAGAAATCCAAGAAAAAAAGTGGAGAAAAGAACAAGGAACTCATCCTCCTATTCAAGAAATAGACGACTTGCAGGAGCAATTTCCCCAAGACATTCCCTCTATCCACGATGATGTAGAGGAAGAGCAACTGAGTGAACACACAGGTTTTGAATCCAATTCTTTACAAGAATTACCTCAGTTCACATGAGCTTGGGAAGCAAAGTCTATTAGTATGAGAGCACCCACGATAATAGTGAGGAATGAAGAATCAGTGATCCCTAGAAACACGGAAGTGATAAAGAACACCAAAGTTCAATGTAATCTCACCCTAGAAGAGTTGTTGAAGATTAAACCAGAATTGTGGAAACATGTAGCAAATCAATTCCCTGAGCTTGCTACTACTCCCTCACAGATAGGATCGCATAAGAAAGTACCAGAGATACCCGTAGAAAAGATTGGAGATGTAAGCAAAGGAGAGGAAGGTAACACTTATCTTCCAATAACCCATTAGGGCTACACCACGAAAGCCATCTTAGATTCAGGAGCCAGAGTAGCCATTGCTACCACCGCTTCATGGAAATGTTGAGGTAAGCCAACATTAAGACCTACCAGGATGAAGCTACAAATGGCTGACGGACACATAGAGAAACCATTAGGCTTACTAGAAGGCATATCTCTCACCACTTGTGGTGTGGAGTTTGATCATACCTTTGCCATTTGTGATTTTGCAAAAAATCATGCTTATGAGATGATATTAGGACGACCATTCATGCGTCAGTTACAAATTGTACAAGATTGGGGTACTAATTCTTTGTACTTGCAACATTTAGGAGTGACTACTAAAGTCAATCCTAAAGACTATTTCCATAGAGATGTACCCCCAATACAATGGAATACCGTCCATAAGACACAGGTAGAAACTGAATCGGTACACTCATTAGAGTCAGACCCCTCATGGTTGCACGAGGATACTCATCTATGGATGTGTAAGGTAGCAAAGCAAGAGGAAGAATGGTTAGAAGCCAGGACCTTACAGAACAACATCCACGAACTCTTCAAGATCCAGCTTACGCACCTGTAGTATTTCCAGATGAAGAATTTGAACCCCATGGTTGGGCAAATATCCTAGCAACCATGGATGTAGCCATCAATGAAGAACAATGGACACCCCACTATGACGAGGATGGCTATGACATCTCAGTTTTCATGATAGAGCCAATCATGTGTGACTCGATTATTGAAGAATGTGAACCTAACACTGATGCATTTGAGGATGCGAGTGACTTCGATCTAGATTCAATTATTATGGACCCACCCTTTGCATCAGACCAAGAATATTTGTACGAAGTAGAAACTCACCCATAGAGGCACGAAGAAATTATGAATGAGGTGAGGTTAGCCACACAAGTGACCACTAAGAGTGAAGGCAAGAAAAGAAAGAAGAAAGAAACCATGTCAGAAATAGGAGAATCTTTGTTTGAGGTTCCCGAGAACTTCAAAAAATATGAAATAGAAGATAGAAGAATAATGGTAAGAATGCCTAACAGAAAAGCTGAACTTGGAGAAGTATATGATAACCGAGAGAAAACCAAGAAAATCATAGTAGCCATAGAAGGAGAAGAAGAAAAATGTACCTATATAGGGCATGATTTAACGAATGAAGAAGAAGAAGATTAGTTGCCCTATTGCGTGAATATAGAGATGTGTTCGCTTGGAGTTACAAAGATTTGAAAGGAGTAGATCCATATATATGTTCTCATAGAATCCCTATGACTCCAGATGCAAAACCTACGAAACAGAAACCATACACTTACAATGATAACTACGCTGCAAAGATTAAGGAAGAAATAGATCGCTTGATAGAAACAGGATTCATATATGAAATTGAGCATACCGAATGGGTATCCCCCATTGTGGTTGTGCCCAAGAAGAATGGAAAATTGCGTGTGTATTAACCTTAAAAAAGTTAATGCTGCCATGATTAGAGACAGTTATCCTCTTCCTATCACAGAACATTTATTGGAAAGAGTTGCGGGCAAGGAAGTTTACAGCTTTCTTGATGGATTCTCAGGCTATAATCAAGTAGCCATTGCTCCAGAAGATCAACACAAGACATCTTTTGCCACACAATGGGGCATATTTGCATTTCGTGTGATGCCTTTTGGCTTAACAAATGTACCTGCCACTTTCCAGCGACTAATGTGTCATGTTTTAAAGGAATTCTTATTCAAGAATTCGGAAGTTTATGTTGATGACCTATGTGCTCATTCGAATATCAGGCAGACACATCCCAGAATTAAGGCAAGTATTTGACAAATGTCGAGAATATCAAGTTTGTCTGAACCCAGAAAGATGCGTTTTCATGGTCAGACAAGGCAAAATTCTAGGACACATTGTGTCAAAAAATGGAATTTCAACAGATGAAGAAAAAGTGAAAGTAATTGCAGAACTACCTAGACCACATAACGTAAAAGAAGTACATACATTTATGGGTCACTGCGGTTATTACAGATGATTCATACACATGTATGCAATCATAGCTAAGCCTCTGTACTCTCTTTTGACCAATTTTGATTGGACAGACAAATCTGAGAA
Source organism: Ceratopteris richardii (assembly GCA_020310875.1). Classification (NCBI taxonomy): domain Eukaryota; kingdom Viridiplantae; phylum Streptophyta; class Polypodiopsida; order Polypodiales; family Pteridaceae; genus Ceratopteris; species Ceratopteris richardii. Next base: position 125,833,054 of record CM035406.1, read on the forward strand.
TTCATTCAATGAACTTAAACGATATTTGTGCTCAGCACCTATACTGACAACCCCGGATTGGAGTAAGCCATTCCATGTACATGTGGATGCATCCAACTATGCCATAGGATGTGTGTTAGCACAACCCACGAATGAAGGTAATATAGATCTCTCCATAGCTTATGCGAGCAGACAGTTGAACACAGCAGAAAGAAATTACACTACGGAATGAGAAGGATTAGGAATGATCTACGCGGTAAAGAAATTCAGACATTATTTGTTGGCAAACAAGTTCAAATTCTTTACAGATCATCAAGCGCTATTGTACTTAGTCAATCAACCATGTAACACGGGAAGATTAATACGTTGGTTTCTATTACTCATGGAGTATGACTTTGAAGTAGTAGTCACGAAAGGTAAGACACATCTTAGGGCTGACCACCTTTCAAGATTAACCTCAGGAGAAGCTCCTCAAGGAATAGCAGATGAATTACCCGATGCATACTTGTTTAACATTGAGATAGCACCAGAATGGGCTAAGCCGATAGTCCCTATTCTCACGTATGGACCCAAGAATCCTAGAATAAGGATCAAGGAAGGAGAGATTACCAAGTCTCAGAGATATCAAATCATAGCAGGAAGTATATATAAATAGGATAATCAAAAGATTATTGTTTGTTGTGTAGATGAGACAGAACATGCAAATTGGTTGCAATTAGCACATGTAGGTGCATTAAAGCAACATAATTCAAAAGATCGTACTTTGCAGACTCTGCATAGACTAGGAGTATATTGGCCTTCGATGGAACCAGATGTCTACAAGTTGTGTAAAGAATGCCCTGTTTGTTGTGAAAGACCACCAGTAGAACATGCTACGTTATATCACGTGTCTCTCACACTAGAATGGAGTGAGCCTTTAGTGACATACTTGAGGACGAACACATTCCCTCAAGGAATGACTTTAGCACGACAACGAAGTCTAGAGCAGGAAGCTCAAGACTATTCACTTATTGGCAATAATCTATACAAAAGAGGACGAGATGGATATTTACGACAATGTGTTCATGAAAGTGATTATTTGAGCGTACTAGAGACTGCACACCAAGGTGTTGCAAGAGGTCATTTTGGACCCGATAGGATAATCAAAGCCATCCTCTTTGCAAGATTATGGTGGCCCACTCTTCACATGGATGCACATACCTATGTAAAGAGATGTGATGTGTGCCAAAGAACTCAATTTCCTACTCGCAGAGATGAAATGCCATTGAAACCCATGATGGGAGGACGTGCATTTTCTAAGTGGGGTATAGACTTTGTAGGACCCATTAACCCCCCTGCAAAAGGAACACCTGCAGAATACATCATTGTTGCGACAGATTATCTTACCAAATGGGTAGAGGCAAAAGCCACGAAAAAGAATGATGCACACACAATTGCAAAATTCTTTTTTGAAAATGTCTTTACGAGATATGGATTGCCTATAGAGTTAGTGAGCGATCGAGGAACTTCCTTTCTAAACCAGGTCATTGAATATTTGTTACAGGATTTTATGGTGATTCACAAGAAATCTGCACCATATCATCCTCAGGCCAATGGTCAAGCTGAAAGCACTAACAAGATCCTTTGTAACGTACTGACGAAACTCGTGAACAACAAACGTTCAGATTGGGACAAATAGTTACACCACGCTGTTTGGGCATATCGAGTGGCCTACAAGACCGTACTCAATGCAACTCCCTTTCATATGGTTTTTGGTCAGAATGATGTGCTTCCTTTGGACTTCTTGATTCCGACCCTTAAGGTTGCACAAGAACATTAGTGGACCGGCCATGAATTATCAGCAAGAATAATGGACTTGGAACGATTAGGAGAAACCAGACTAAAAGCAGCAGCAAGAATATATGCAGCAAAGAAACGAAAGAAAGCATATTTTGATGCACATGTGAAAGATAAAGGCTTAAAAGAAGGAGATTTAGTCCTACTATATACGCTAAAACAACATGCACGGAAACTAGAAAAGCGAGGTTATGGACCTATGATCATTAACAGACTCTTGACAAGTGGAGCAGTACAATTAGCTACCTTAGAAGGAGACATAATGCCTAATTACATTAGTGGCTGTAGAGTCAAGCTATATCAGGAACCTCTTACTGAGGATATGCTTAGACGACTCACGTTGGCAAAGAAGCGTAAGGAGGAAGAAAATAGAATATGAGTTGAAGCTCAGGCAGAAGCTATAGAACGCATTAAGTGCATGAAGCTAAGAAGACAAGGACTAGGGAGAGAACATTATAACCATCTGGAAACAACACCCAGATATCCCATGGCCATGTGTCAAGCAAAGTCAAGTACTCATCCTAGCATAATGGATCGGAGACCATTCATTACAGTCAGGCTAGAGCACGGCAACCCTTGCCAAGAGCTCAGGGCTTTAATTGACTCAGGTGTTGCGACTAGTGCGATTAGATGGTCCCACTATAAGGACTCAGGAATAGAAATGTGGCCAATTGAGGCATACCTCATAGGGCTAGGAGGCATGGAAACCCCTTTGCATGGGTGAGGTGGACCTTCTTATCCTCATAAATGAAGTGACTATGACAGTAAAGTTACTAGTGTGCCATGACGAGGACCTGATAGAATCCCTAATCCTTAGCCAAGATTGGCTATACGATTACTCAGTGGACCTAAATCTTAGACAAGGCTCCTTGCAGATTGGAACCTTAAATCAGAAGCTAGTGATACCGCTTGACTTCCCTAATGGCATTTCGACTGAGGTATGTAACCCTAGACCATATGAACATCATGCGAAGGAAGACCGGAAGATCTTTGGTTAGATGAGTCACATTACATCTACACCAACCCACGTGGGCTTGGCAATGGATAATTGTCAATCAAAAGGACGTCAAGAGATTTTCCCTTGGGCTTCCTGCAAACTAGAAGGGGCAACCACCCAATCGCTTGGTCAAATGGACACAATCAGTGGTCAGGTGGGTTACATCAGCAGACAAATGGGGACCATTGCAGGGCAGGTGGACTTCATCAGCGGCCAAATGGACACTATGAGTTGCAGTGCCCATCCTTCCACACTTACTGTGGACTGGCCTATATTAATAGTACGAAACAATGCACTTCCTAATGGGCAAGTTTCACAAGTGTTGGACCTCCCTTCTTTTCCAAAGCAGAGTGTCCATCCGACCTCTCAACCTCAACCACAAAGGAGTCAACCACGACAAAGGAACCCAAACCGACAACAATATCAAACGACACAAGGAAGAAAGCTGTAGTGTCAGCATCACAAAGCAAGAGGCACAAGACAAATATGGTGCCGAAAGGACAGAAATCACCGATAGATTTCAACAATGCAGACAACGATAAGAAGAAGTCAAGGTAGAAGTAGAATCAGTATCCAACATCTCCTCAAGCTTCTTCTATGAGTACAAACATTCGACAGATTTGGATTGCCAAGAAGTACCTCACGAATTGACCCACACCCACGCAAATTTGGGTACCCAAACAGTGTATTATAGCTCAACCCTTAAGCCATGTAATATATACCCCTGAGAAATCTCTTCACCCTTCAACACCACCAAATCCGATATCATCTTTTGTCCCTCAGTAGAAACCTATCACCTGCTCACAAACTCTTAGGAAGTGGATACCAAAACGTATCCATTTGTCTCCTCAAAACCCATTGTCTAACATAACTCCCACCCCAACTAATCTACAACTGTGTCCTAACTCATTCACGATTGAGCCTTGTACAAATCCACACACTATAACCCAACATCACTTGTAATAACACCTCACCAAGAAATGTATGCATCATCTGAAGTATGTAGGTGTCTAGAGACCTGCATTAGTTTGCAGGAAATCATTCCATGAACCATATCACAACACTCGGCTACACGGGTTACACATCGGTTATGGAAAGGGATTGCGGTCTCACTTTAATGGGATCCTGATTAATTTCCATATTAATGTGTTAATCTTTTGTAGCAGATCTGCTACGGAGTCACATCACTCATCATGCAGGTAGAAGGACCATCAGAAGCAGGCACCAGTGTACCCATGGCCAATATTGGTGAACTACTAGCTGAGCCCCACCCTATGGCTCAACCACCAGAATTTCAGGGATTTTCAAGACCCATGCCGATTGATGATCCTCCTAGAGGATATACTAAGAAGATTCATCGCAACTCTCATTGGTTCCAAGGATTAGCAGGACCGTTGGCGGATGCAGATTTCATTTTTGAAGCCAATTTGGCATTTGATACCCGTACTTGGGGCAAGTACCAATTTTTTTCAAGAGAGTTCAAAGGACTACAGAACACAGAAGACTTAACGCATGTTTGGGCAAGATCAGGCTTCACAGAGTATTTCAGTGACCCTTTGCCTAAACTAGATTTCTACAGATGCTACTACTTGGTAACAACATTGACAGCTTCGAAGAACAAAGATTTGCCAGGAACATTCATTTTGCCGTCTTTGGTAAATGAACCCCCATTCAAAAGGTTTTATTTGACAAAAGATTTGATTAGAGCTGCAATCAAGATACATGGAACGCACACGCTGACAGAGCGAGAAAGGCTAATTCCAGAGCCTATGAAACGTGGGGATGTTACTAAATGGGAAGATATTTCTGCTATCACACCTGAATTATCTAAGCCATTAAGGATATGCTATCACAAGCGTATCTGGTTTGGTTTATATTTAGCATGTACTGGACCTCAAACAATTGATCTAGCAAGCTGGATAATTGATCAGTTGTACTTAGCACAACATAGATGGGAAAGAAAGAAGGTAATCAATGGATGTTGCACTCTCACGCGCATTGTATATATGTGTTTGGCATACGATTTACCAATCGAATGTGCAATGACAAGCGAGGAGCTGAAAGCATTCAAGGGGATAGCAAAGAAAGCTAGGAAGTCTAGCAAAGGACGAGCAGGAAAGCGCATGAGCGGAACCATTCCATGCCTATAGGTCCTAGAATCACTGTCACTACAACCCTCTCTAGAACAGTCTCCGACGGAAGCCCCTGCAACTGTACAACCTATTCGCATACGATTATCTCGACCTGTCATTACAGCAGGCACTTCTAGTGTAGTTACCTCACAAGCAACATCAGTTCAGGAACCTACCACCACTACAGCAGAAGCTCCCACCATTATTGGTGCGGAAGCATTTTCTTTTCCAATACCCAACTTGGAAGCAGAACCGACGGACACAACATTCGATTTCGAGATGCAAGATGTGTTTTCAAGTGAATTTCAATTTTTAGAAGGACATATCTTTTCTCAAAAATATGAACGTCCCAGCTACCCGACCACTCCCCCGGACCAACCACAAGGACAAGTAGTATCTAGTTCCGAGGACGAAAGAACAGAAACTGATGAAGATGATGGAGACGATGAAGCCAGCCAGGGCACTCATGAATCCCAAGAAAATGTACAGACAGATGAACAAGGACAGCAAACCGACACCCAAGGTGATACCAGTATGCACGAAGACGAAACATTTGAAGCAGCGGCATACACCTTGGCCATCAAAAAGTTATATCGCACTATGGAAAAAGTTTGGGCATGTAAGAAGTTAACGGAGGAAGAGAGCCAAGCACTTATAGAACAGGAACTTGTCTCAGGCGGTTTCGAAGAAGTATACATCAGAGGCTTTAGGGAGCTTGTCAAATCAATGGGATCCACCGAAGCCTTAAGATATTTGCAGAGGAAACTGTTACCGCAGTATGACCCTCGTAGAGTCCGCTTACTAACCACACCTGGTGAATACATTCGTGTACCCACAGGTGCCCAATCTTCAGAACAGGCCAGGGAAGCACGTCTCGTCCCTGAACGATCTGAGGTTGAAGAAGCTATCCTCGTCAATTCCCCGCCCCACACTACTACTGGACATACCACCGTTGTGACCGAAGTACCCGCCACCCCAACCGCTCCTCTTTCACCTCCCGTATCTCCAATCTCCCCTATACATCCGATCTCTCCCAGACCATCCACATCTTTGGATAGCGCTGTAGCAGAAGCCTTCTTTAATTCCATTCATCCGACAATTCCTACACCCACCCAACCAAGTTTTCCTCCTCGAACATCCTCCTTTCTATCCAATCCAATTTTCCCTCCATCCTTCTTGTCCTTCCCCACACCTCCAAGACCCCTTTTCCCATTCCCACCTCCATTAACCTTCTCCCCAGTCTCACCTCCCCGCCCAACTGCCTTTCCTCTTCCTTCTCTCCACCAAGCAGTACCAGAGAACCCCTCTATAAATTACTCTTCAACTTTTGTAAACCCTGTATTTACACCCATGCACGCACCCACTCTCACGCCATTATTCATAGTCACCGCACTTGATACCACATCCAATGACATGGATATATCACCGCCCACTGCACCCCCGCTCACTTCATTCATGGCACCACCATATTTAGGCACCTCAAGTTTTTCTACAATCACAATTGCATCCATATTCCCATCCCTATTTCCCTTTCCCTTTGCATCGACACCCACACACACCGCAACCGCATTCACTCCGTCACTAATATTATCACCCACTATAGACACTACATTTCGACAAATGTTCACGTGTATGACTCAAGTAAGAGATGAGTTCACATCTCTTGGAAATAATTATCAGACGCTGCAGAAGACAACCAATGATTTACAG
>CM035406.1:125844707-125849707 GCA_020310875.1 Ceratopteris richardii
TGGACATAGGTAACTTGTGAAGTTGATTTCTCAAGTTATACTGAAGCTTTTGAAGTAATTCAACTTGGAGGAGATGCGCAATCTCTAGGAGATGATTCGTACAAAGTTTCATCAAAAACTTTACACGTTTGATAGGTCAATGTGAAGAAATAGTGCAGCAGACTTTTCTGTGTTTTATCTTCTTCACAGATTTTCTCAATTTTGATAAGTTGGAGATTGATCCTCTAAATTAGTGGAAGTTTTGACTTACTCTTGGTATAGAGGTGCTCTAATCACAAGAGTAGGTTGTTCTTTTGGAGATTAATACTCTCCATCAGTGGTATCAGAGCAGGAGACATTAAATCAAGGAAAGGAGGATCCCGACTGCTGCAGATTCAAGAAATTCAACACTTGAAGAACTAAGAAGTGAAAGCTTGGAGTCAAAACCCTGAGGACAAGACTACTCGACATCAAGAAAAGCAAAAGGAGTCTAATTCGAAGTAAAGGTACATACATTGTTTGTAAAGCTTGAAGATTTCAATACACAGGTGGATACAAGATGGGAGATGCTCTACAAATAGAGAAATTGGATAGGGAAAACTATCCTACATGGTCAATGAGGATGGAAGCTCATCTTATGAGCAAAGATTTAATTGGTTACATCACAGGAGAAGAAGAGAAGCCAGAGTTCAGAGATCCTAGTGTTCCAACTAGGGAAGAGTTAGCAGATCTGAAAAATTGGATGAAGAAAGATGCTCAAGCTAGGAGCATTATCTATATGGGAGTCAATGATTACTTGTTACCTCATATTAGAGGTCTTGAAAGTGCAACTGACATATGGAATGCTTTGGAGGAGCATTTCCAGAACACTACAAAGTCAAGGAAGGCATCCTTATGGGCAGAGTTTACTACCTTCAAGAAGAAGGCCTCTCAATCTATCTCAGACTATGTGACAAGGATGAAAGATATTGCAGATGCTTTAGGAGCTGTTGATGAAGACATTGAGGAAGATAAATTGGTAAGGCAAATCCTTACACGGTTGAGAGGTGATGACAAATGGAAGCCATTTATTTTGTCTACAGAGTTATCACTTGACCATTTCACTCCTGATTTAAATCAATTGTTAGGTCATATGCTAACATTTGAGCAGGATGTTAAAGGAGATGGTGAGAAGAGTACAGGTCATGCAATGTACTCAAAGGACAAGAAGAAGAATAGCAAAGGAAAACAACAAGCAGGTGAAGATGAAGGAACAACTACTCAAGCCAACTTCCTAAGAGGAAGAGGAGGTGGCAAAGGTAGAGGAAGAGGCAGGAACAACAAAGATGGAGGCAAAGCTTGCTGGATTTGTGGTAAGACAAATCACTTAGCTAATGATTGTTGGCATAATAATCAGAATAATGGTGGATACAATCAAAATTATAATTCAAGAGGAAGAGGTGGCAGAAATCAAAGAGGTAATTACAGAGGTAGAGGTGGAAGGAATTACTTTGGAAGAAATGCAGGTAGAGGATTCCAAAGTCAACAATACAACAACACCTACTACAATTATGCTTCAGATCAAAAGGAAGATTCAACATTGATAATGAATGCAACTTGTGAAAGGCAGAATGAAGATCAAAGAGTCTTCTACATTGACTCAGGATGTAGCAATCACCTGAGTGGTAACATATCTTTGATGACTGATTTGGAGAGTAAAGTTTTTAATCATGTTGTTCAAACAGGTGACAACACAAAGCACAATGTGAAGTCAATTGGATCAGTGAAGGCCAAGGATGGAAGCACATTATTGAGTAAGGTTTTGTATGTTCCTACAATCCCTAAGAATTTGATAAGTGTAGGACAAATTGTTGAAAAGGGATATGAAGTAAGGTTCACTAATGATGGAGTATATGTGGAAGACCCTAGCCAAGGGTATAAACAGATTGTTTCAGGGAAAAAGGAAGGAAGATTATTTACATTGAAGATTCAAGGCAATATTGGTCATGCTATGTTCACATATGGAGGACATAAGATCTCTGAGTTAGATCTTTGGCACAAGAGGCTTGGACATTTCAATGAAAGAGGTATTAAAGATATGGTTAACAATGGTTCAGTGCTTGGATTGCTTAATGTTGCAGGTCAACATATGACATACAAATGTGAGGCATGTCAATTAGGTAAGGCTCATAAACATTCCTATTCCAAGCATGGTTTTATGTACTCAGAGAAGCTTGAGTTGGTACACACAGATGTGTGGGGACCATCAAAAGATTTCAGTATAAATGGATCAAGGTATTATGTGATTTATGTTGATGATGCTACTAGATGGATCACTATCTATGTGATCAAAGATAAGTCAGAAGTGTTTAATACATTTAAGCACTATCATGCATATGCAGAAAGAATTACAGGTCATAAGTTGAAAAGACTAAGGTCAGATGGAGGGGGAGAGTATTTCTCTAATGAGTTCAGTGATTACTTATGGAATGTAGGTATAAAAAGGGAAGTTACTTGCAGGTACTCTCCTCAACAAAATGGTGTTGCAGAAAGGAGAAATAGAACTCTTGTTGAGTTTGCAAGATCCATGATGAAGGAGAAAAATTGCCCTAATTATTTGTGGGCTGAGGCTGTAAATACAGCCACTTATTTGGTCAATAGGTTACCATGTAAAGCCTTGCAGGGTATGACACCATATGAGGCTTGGTGGGGTAAAAGACCTACCTTGGATCATTGCAGAGTATTTGGGTGTGTGGCATATGCATATGTGCCATCACAATTAAGACACAAATTGGAACCCAAAGCTGAAAAGTATGTTTTCATTGGCTATGATGACAAGCAGATGGGCTATAGATTGTGGAGTCCATCAACAAAACAATTTATGGTTTCTAAAGATGTTACATTTGATGAACAAAGCACTTGGTATGCAGGTACAATCAACATCAATACAAGTGATGAAGAAGAAGTGAGTCAAAGAAAAGGTAAATCAAAAGTTCAGATATTTGATGAGCAAGAGAATAATGAAGTGCACGTTGAAGTGGAAGAGACACCAAGATTTGATCCTGAATGTGAAGAGCCAGAAACTTCAAGGAGTGGAGAACTCAGAAGGTCATCAAGAAATAGGTGGCAACCTACAAGGTATAGTTATGATACTTCATTTCTAGCCACAAAAGATTATGCTTATATGGTGAATACAGATGAAGACCCTTCTACATATGAAGAGGCAAAAGGTAAGAAAAAATGGGAGAGTGCTATGCAGGAAGAATATGATGCACTATTGGAGAATCAAACTTGGGATTTGGTTCCAAAACCAAATAGTCAGAAGATTATTGGATGCAAGTGGGTCTACAAGACAAAAAGGTTTGCAGATGGAAGTGTGTCTAGATACAAAGCTAGACTTGTTGTCAAAGGCTTTGCTCAAACATATGGTATTGATTATGATGAGACCTATAGTCCTGTGGCAAAGATGACAACCATAAGGACACTTATTGCTATTGCTGCATGTAAAGGTTGGAAGCTATGTCAACTTGATGTGAAGAATGCTTTTTTGAATGGTTACATTTCAGATGATGTATTCATGGAGCAACCTCAAGGGTTCAGAGATAAAAGGTATCTAGATCATGTGTGCAAGCTCAAGAGAGCTTTGTATGGCTTGAAGCAGGCCCCAAGGGCATGGAACTATAGACTTGTGAAGTTCCTAAAAGAACTTGGTTTTCAGGTGTCTAAAGCAGATAGTAGCTTGCTTATCAAAGCAAGTGAAAATGGTTTCATATATATGTGCATATATGTTGATGATATAATTCTTACAGGTACAGATGAAGAAGGAATACAAAGACTCAAGAGGCAAATGGAAAAGGAGTTCAAGATAAGTGACTTGGGAGACTTGTCATATTTCTTGGGCATGGAGATTACATATACTCAACATGGAGTATTTGTGACCCAAGAAAGGTATTTGAAGAACTTGTTAATCAAGTTTAAAATGGATGATTGCAGGGTAGCACCTACACCAATGGAGGTGAATCACAAATTGAGTAAGTTTGGAGGTGAAGAATTCAAGGACATGAGACAATATCAGAGTTTGGTTGGTAGCCTTATCTATGCTACTCTAACTAGACCTGATTTATCATATGCAGTAGGAGTTTTGTCTCAATTTATGCATTGCCCAAGGAAAGAACATTGGATTGCAGGACAAAGGGTATTGAGGTACATTAAGGGTACACTCAATGAAGGTTTGTATTATGGGTTTACCTCAGATACAAATATCAAAATTTATAGTGATGCAGATTGGGCAGGTAATCCAGATGATAGAAGATCAACCTATGGATACATGTGTTATGTGGGAGATAAGTTAATCTCATGGTGTTCTAAGAAGCAACATACAGTTGCTTTGTCTTCTACAGAAGCTGAGTATAAAGGCATGGTTGAAGCTGCAAAAGAAGTGATTTGGCTCAAGACCTTGATGAAGAGTCTTGACATTATGCATGGGGTACCAATTATATATGGAGATAACATGAGTTCATTGTATTTAGCTGCTAATCCTGTTTTTCATGCCAGGACCAAACACATTGAGATTCAGTATCACTTTCTAAGAGAGAAGGTGATGGATAAAGAGATTGAAGTAATCCATGCTTCAACAAAAGATCAGATAGCTGATATGCTTACAAAAGGCTTGGATGGACCAAAGTTACAAAGGTTCAAAGACATGGCAGGTGTAAAGAAGACAGAGAAAACCTCAATTGATGATTGAGGGGGAGCTGTTGGTGCAGACCAATCACCAATTGAAGGCTTGGAAAATTAAAGGATGAAGGAAGGATCAACTATTGAAGCTTGGAAGAAAGACACATTCAGAGTATATGAGAAATGTACACATATGTACATAGTTCACTTAGATCTTTGCTTGAGTAAGAATCTTGTACAAATTATCTATAAATACTTTGAGAAAAGTCGGGGCATGTATGAGAGCATATGTGACAATAGTTAGAAGCCAAGATTGAGGAAGTTAGAAGTCATGAGATAGAGAAAAAGTTAGTTGAGTTAGCTCT